>JAWNLC010000831.1:5450000-5557500 GCA_035041535.1 Drosophila cognata
CGGAATAAATAATCCAAGACGTAGAAGACCTTCACGCGCAACTTTGCCCCTCGGCTGCTCTCGGGACTCTCGTGCAACAGAAACTCCTTGGCGCCCCTAATGCCATTCCGAAAGAATTCCACATAATTGATATTCGAGTGCTGCATAAAACCAAAAATCGATCTGCAAGACAAAAACCAAAAAAAGCGAGATTTTTTTCGGTTTTGTTTCGAATAAGTATTAAATAAATCTTACACTTCGTTTTCGGGCACTGAGGCGTGTAGAGCCTTGAAGTTATCATTCTGAAAATGCCATTCGGTGACGGCAAAAATATGCACGGCTTGAAATGCGGCAAAAATGCGACGTTGCAGCTTCAAAAGGCTGGGGGGTGGGGGAAGAGAGGCGGTGAAAAATAATAATTTGATAAGTAAGTTTTCTGCAGCTTGTTTTGCTTGGTCCAATCTACAGCGAAGGTTGTGCTTCTGGCACTACTTACAACGGTTTCTCATTGGTCAAGCGCAGTAAGGAGTCCACCACAACGGCCATCATAATGTGCATCGTTATAAACTAACAGGGATGATGAAGAATTAGGGTACTTCGATTTAGGCACCTACTCGCAAACTCACCCGCACAAAATGCAATACCGGGCACCGGGTGATGCTGCCACCTGGCAGCCACAAGGTCTTCTCGAATGGATTTTGTCGTATGTACCGTTTACCAATGTCAATTACCTGCCCCATGGTAATGGGTGATATATTTGCCGTGGCACAGTTGAACACACCGATGGGTTGACCCTTGGCGGGCGCCTCTTGCAAATATTTGAAGGCAGATAAAACTAAGCCACGCACAACTATATCGGCGGGCACAAAATCGGCCACGAGATACGGGTCACAGTTTTGGGAGCGTAAAATGCCAACGCCACAGGCAACCAGCATGCCCGTGGGTCCATTGAAATTATCCGCCCAACCAGGCACCGGTTCCTCCAGCGTTTGAATCACTGATGGAGAGAGATGGAGAGAGAGAGAGAGAGAGAGAGGGAACCATATGTAGGGTTTTCCATTATATATATCTAATCAAAAGCAAAGACTACCAAAGAATATCTATAAAAAATACCTGGCACTACCGAGCTTAACTGAGCAATACCTACCGATTGATGGTCTGAATATAAATATGGGCAGCTGATCCCTGTAATCATTGGCCACATGCTCGGCCAGGCTCTTGGTGAAGGTGTACGTATTCGGCTGAAAGTTGCCATATCTATAAATACAAATGTTTGTTAAATTGTTACTCCATCAATCCATCAATCAATGCCCATCAATCGAACGCACTTCAAATTGAAGATATCGAGTGTTTGCTCATCGTAGGTCTCAGCCAGTTTGATGGTGGTGCGCCAATCCGCATACGGTGGATAAACGCGCTCCTCCACCTCCAGTTCGGTGGGATTCGAATATGTTGTCGAAACATGAACGAAGGCCCTCAGTTTCTTCCAGGCCAAGGCGAGCTTGATGAGCTCATGGGTGCCACGGGTGTTCATCAGAATTGCATCGCGCAACGGATCATCAAACCTATGGCGCAAAAGGAACAAGATCGTTTGGTTTCACGGGCATCATCAAACGGTCAACAAAAAGCAAAACACCCACCGCACCGAGGCAGCCGAATGATAAACGATGGTCACATTCGACAAACGCTTCAGATCCAACTCACTGATGCCCAGTCCCAGTTGTGTAACATCGCCGCCAATTGGCACTACCTTTGCCAGGGCCTGTGGCTGTTCGCGTCGCAATCTTTCGTACAGCTTGCAATTGAGTAACTTCTCCAGCCGCTCCTCGATGGCGACACCCTTCTTGGGCCGCAGCAGCACATAGACTCTGCTCAGCGTTGAACACGAACGCAACAGTTTCTCAATGAGTGCCTTGCCAACGAAACCTATTTTGGATTTCATTTTAATGCACAACATGCAGCACTACAATTGAACACACAGGAACACACATACCCGTGCCGCCAGTCACAAAGATTTCGTGATCCTTGAATGCCGCTGAAATTGAAACTGACATGTTTGTTACGCTCGAATCGATAACCAAATGCAATCTATCCACCTTGAGCACAGTATTTTTTTCCGCCCATTTCGTTGTCAAAGTCGCAGTTCGTCCGAAGTACAATGGCCAACACAATATGGAAATCCGTTTCGATTAGCCTCCAAATGCCGGGGTCACTTCAATGAATATTCAACCACCTCCAACAAAGTAACGGCAAAGAAATAATAGAAGAAAAATAACTCAGCAGAGCCCCCTCTTTATAGGTCATAAAGCCATCTACTTTTATCTATAAACTCTAATTATTTATTTTTTAGTTTTCTTGTGGATTTTTCGTGTTTTTTTCTAGTTTTATTATTGTGTTTCTGAAAAGTGAGTACTCTTTTCTGGCATCCTTAACTTTACTTTATTAAAAATATATATATAGAAAAAAAGAGATTTGCAGAAAGCCTTTGAAAAATGTTTTTTTTTGTTAGTGTTTTTTTTTTTACTTACTTTATTAACTTTCTGTCTGATTTTAGCACATTTGGCTTCAAAATAAAGATAATTTTTTTTTTTAATTTGCGTAATTTATTTTTTAGAATTTTGCAATAGTCTTGCCACGATTAAAACTATAATTATTCTAGGTGTTTGGATATCGTCATTTTCAACATTCTGCAACAATTTTTTACATACTCAGATATTCCTTATTTAAAAAAAATCCTACGAAATTTTGCCAAAAGAATCACTTAATTAAAAATATGTTAGAAGAAACTAACTTACAAAATACACATTTTTCAAATATCGTAAAATATAAATACTTTTATAAAAAATAATTTATGATAATAGAAAATTTTGGAGCGGGCGTAAATGGGAATTTTATGTGGATGTTTCGATATTTGTTCATAAGAAAGAATGCTCCAGTCGGGATTAACTGCTCGGGATGTACTCTGTAGCCAACTGTTTAATATATTTAATTTTATTTCGCAGCACAACTCAAGGGTTAAAAGAAACCCATGAAAAAGCCGCAACATTTTTGTATGTATACACATACATATTTATGCACGCATACATTTATAGAACTCTCTTGTGTCTGACACTGATTTACAGCAACGGGATCAATACAATACTTGCCTATTTAGTGGCTGCTAATGTGTGTGAAATAAAGGAAGACAATCCAAGCTGAGAGCGCGAGATCGAGAGAGCGATCTTTGATCTTGACCATTTTAGAAGCGACGCTGAGGAAACGAAAGAGAGGTTGAATTGCATTTTATGCTGTTGTTGCTTTTGACGCACTTTAAGTAAGCATCGTAGTTAAATAAGAAATAATGCATTGGAATGGTTCCCATGGGAAATTCCTTAGGAAATTCCAATTTCCCTGAACTCTGATAAAATACTTGATCAACACATGGCAATAAAAAATTATAATTTTATGATATACAAACGAAATATAAATATACAATTTGCAAGAGAATGGAAAAGAAGCAATTTCGTGTCAAAAATAGTTATGGAAGCTAAGCGAATGTGGCACAATGTTAATTTATAAACCATTTATTAAACGCGTCGAAGCTCTTTGAAAATGATGCCAAGCCAGCAATTTTGTGAATAGCGTTAGAATAAACGGCACTTTAATCGCAGCGATTGCCTCATTTGCCTTTGTGGAATGGAACGGTCCATATTACAAGTTTAAGACCATTAGCACATGTATGTGTGTGTGTGTGTTTGTCTCTGCCGCTGCAGTCAAAGAGTGCGACTGAGAGGGAATTCAAGCCAGCTGTTAGTGTGAGTGCAATTGTATGTGTGAGCTTCGAAAGCTTAAAAAGGTCGCTGACCTCCCCAAACCACCACTATTTCTGATATTCTTCGGCAAATAGAAATACAAATAATGCTTTCAATACTTGTTTGCATTTCACATTTTAATTAACATTTCCAGGCGTAAACTTATCGTCAATTCAATACGCATGCAATTAGAAAAGTGTGTACAAATACAAAAAAAATAGAAGAGAAATACTAATACGCAATACAAAAATATTCAACTTAAGTTTTAAAAGAGAGCGCAGTTGATGATGATTGATGCTGATGCAGTGTTGTCGTTCGTTCCTTTCAATTCTCTCTCACTCATTTACCCTCTCTCTTTTTCTAACTAAACACTCGCGCGTGTGTGTGTTATTCCATTTACCGGCCGGCAAAATGTTAGAGAGATAAATGAGCGTAAAGTTAGGCAAAGTCGGAGAGAGCAAAAGAGGGAGAGGGTGGTGTAGAGAGCGCAGTAAAGTGGGTGGCCAGTGTCAGTTAACAGCAAAGAGAAAGAGAGTGAGGGGGTTACAGAAAACAGAGTTGCTTAAGTTTTTTGTTCCATCATATTTTTGTTTCACATTGTTTATAATTACATCATAATTAAAAAATAATACATAAGGTTGCGTTTGAAATTTTACAAAACTTGAAGCTGTTGTTGTTTTGCATATTTTTGTGTTGTTGTCTTTTGTTTGCTTTTCACTTTTTTTTTTTTTTTTGAATATTATCATGTTGGTATGTGTGTGTGTGTGTGTAATAGATTTTTATAAGTGGAATGGCAGAAAGAGAATATATAGGTATATATATAATATAGATAGATGTTCTTGTCTCAAAATAATTTCATGTTATGTTAAAAGGTATATAAAAAAAAACAAAAAAAAAGAATGATGCATTTTTATAAATCATATATGTATATATATATGTATATATCTCCATGTGAAATAAATTAAATTAATGCTAGAGAACACAACATATGACGACGACGTGTTGTTTTTTTTTTTATGATGATTGTGTGTATGTGTGTGTGATCTGCACGCTCTTCTTCTCTTCTTTTGCATCTGGTTCTTCTGCTTCCACTTGTTGATTGTTGTTGTTGTTGCCACTCCACTTCACTCCACTCCATGACACTCGCCACTCCATGCAACTCCTGCTTAGAAGCACTTGCGGTGAACAATGGATGGGCCAGACTCATCGTACTCCTGCTTGGAGATCCACATCTGCTGGAAGGTGGAGAGGGATGCCAGGATGGAGCCACCAATCCATACAGAGTATTTACGCTCGGGTGGTGCAATGATCTTGATCTTCATGGTCGATGGGGCCAAGGCGGTGATCTCCTTCTGCATGCGATCAGCAATACCAGGATACATGGTAGTGCCACCAGACAGCACTGTGTTGGCATACAGATCCTTACGGATATCAACATCGCACTTCATGATCGAATTGTATGTCGTCTCATGAATACCGCACGCCTCCATACCCAGGAACGAGGGCTGGAACAGGGCCTCGGGGCAACGGAAACGCTCATTGCCAATGGTGATGACCTGACCATCGGGCAACTCATACGATTTCTCCAGCGAGGAGCTCGATGCAGCCGTTGCCATCTCCTGCTCGAAATCAAGTGCAACATAGCACAATTTCTCCTTGATGTCACGGACAATTTCACGCTCAGCGGTTGTGGTGAACGAATAGCCACGCTCCGTCAGAATTTTCATCAGATAATCGGTCAGATCGCGACCGGCCAAATCCAGACGCAGAATGGCATGGGGCAGGGCATAACCCTCATAGATGGGCACCGTGTGCGAGACACCATCGCCAGAATCGAGCACAATACCAGTGGTACGACCAGAGGCATACAGCGACAGCACAGCCTGAATGGCCACATACATGGCGGGTGTGTTGAACGTCTCGAACATGATCTGTGTCATCTTTTCGCGATTGGCCTTAGGGTTCAGGGGTGCTTCGGTGAGCAGAACGGGGTGCTCTTCGGGAGCCACACGCAACTCATTGTAGAAGGTGTGATGCCAGATCTTTTCCATATCATCCCAGTTGGTCACAATACCGTGCTCAATGGGATACTTCAGAGTGAGGATGCCACGCTTGCTCTGTGCCTCATCGCCGACATACGAATCCTTTTGGCCCATGCCAACCATCACGCCCTGATGACGCGGACGGCCCACAATCGATGGGAAGACGGCACGGGGCGCATCATCACCGGCAAAACCAGCCTTGCACATGCCGGAGCCATTGTCGACAACCAATGCAGCAACTTCTTCGTCACACATTTTGTAAGCTGCAATATCAAAAAAACAAATTTAAGAAATATTAGACAAAAATTAACAAAAATCAATTAAAATTGCACATGAGAAATTCCATTCTTGAATATTATACATATATATATTAATATTACTATTATATATATTAATATTATTATTATATATATATATTAATATTATTATTATATATATATATTAATATTATTATATATATTACATTTATTATTATAAAAAAAACTCAAAATAATATCTGCAATCGAACGATGAAATTCAGTAAATCCAACGAATTTAAATATCGGTAAATTCGTAGGCTATAAATTTTGTTTAAAAATTTAACTCGTTTTCTCTCTCTGTCTTCGAGGGCCAACACCCTGCACATAAAATCAGCAATTTCACAAGAAAAAAAATGCCGGTGCAAAGCAGGCAAGTGAAGAACTCCACACAAACACTCTCAAGTGTCTGCGTGTGTGTATACACAGGCACTTAAAATGGCCGCCACGAGGAAAAAAAAAATTGGAAAAAGAAAAAAAAAATACGGTGATGCCGGCAGACTTTCGCATTTAACTACGTATATACACTAATAATTTAATTTTATTAAGTGATTTTACCTTTTTGTTTTATTTAACAATAAACGACGAAAATTGTTTTAAGAAAAATTGAATTGTATGCTTTGCAATTCAAGTTGAATAAAATTGAAACCACACTTGATTGTTGGTAGGAGGCGACGAGGCGATAGACTCACTGAAATGCAACCGCACCGATTGACTGCCGAAAGAGGAATGAACAGACCAGCGAATGACAGTTAACAGCTATTTCAAGCGCTGCTGTCAGCCGACGACGTCGTCGTCGTCGTCGTCGTCATCGTTTTCGTATCTATACGAGCAGCGCCTGCTCGCTCGCTCGCACACAGCGAATGGTGGCGCATGCGTGCGAAAGAGAGCGCACCACTAGCACGCTTGGGTTGCCAACTTTTGTGACCATATATGGTCATGTTTCGAAGCGCAATCGTCGAGAGAGACGATGAAGAGAGCTGAAAATAGTCGCCGCTTTCGCTCTCTCATTCGCTGAGCGACGACGCTGACGACAGTTGACAAATGTTGAAGGTTTTCTCCATTTTAGCGCGGCTCATTAAAAAAAAGAAGAAGAAAAAACCGGCATTTTTGCATTGAAGAAATACCGAATAACTTTAATGACGTGATTCTTTGACTATTTCTGGCCAACTACGCGTCTACGTCACTTGCACCGTGGACTTCTAGCACACATGCAAACGCATATATGTGCATATATGTGCTGTGTGTGTATGTAAGCACGTTCATGCATGAATTTGGAAGTAACTTTTCAACTGAAGTTCGCCAGGAAAGTTTATTGAAGCGTGGGAAATATAGAAAGTGTTTGCGAATTGAATTTGTGTTTTTCAAAGTGGCTAAAAAAAACTGTCACCAGTTCTTTCTTTTCGTTGCTGCTTCTTCTATTATTTCTTTGCTTTCTTTGTTTCTTTTTTTGCCTTGTCTTAATTTGGAAATCCGCATTGGGCACGCCCCACCACTAGATCGACACGCACACATATATATACATGCACAAACACATATGTACATGTGTGTATTTGTCTTCTTCTAGCTTATGGCGTTTATCAAATAGACTTTATATCTTATCGATCCACAAATTTGATGATAACAAAAATTCTCAGCATGATTTTCTTTCAGTAGTTTTCAAAAACAATTTTTTTTAGTTAATTCACTAGCGTGTCAGCGCGTGATTTTTTTGTAGTTGTTGGTATTGATTAGATTCTTTCATATTTGGGTTTTTTTTATATCAAGAATGTCATTAAACGACTCTTGGACATTACCACACATATATATATATATAAATATATTTTAATATATATATATATATGTGCATGTTTTTATCTATATTCCACAAGCACTTTTATACATAAAAAAAATATTTTAAAAAAATATATATGCGCTATTCACGATTCGTTTGCAGATTTAATTTTTGAGTGTTTTTGATATTTTTGATGTATTTTGTTGGATTGGCCTTGATTGATTTGTTTGTTTTGCTGGTAGATGTACAAATCAAAACAAAAAAATACTTACATTTGGTCTGTTTTGTTTAAAAGTAATTAAATAAATATAAATTAAGTCTTTCGGTTTGTGTGTCTTTCGTTTAGACGACGACTTAAGCTGGCTGCTTTTAACGGTTTTGTGTCGGGAGGAGTATCCACACAGCACAAGAACTCAAACTGTAATGACATGAAAACTGGTCGGCGTTTGCCGTTTTATAAAGCCAGTGTCCGTCCGTTTGTCCGCCAGCCGGCAAACCGTATTTTAGCGCCTTATCACAGCGGCCACTTACACACTTCTCCAGGCTGCCAAGCGTTTTACCATATATGGTATGAATTCAATTTTTACCCCGTTTTTGTGACTGGCTGCGCCGTATCTGTGTATGTATGAGTGTGTGTGCATGTGTGTGTGTGTGTGCATGCTACTCGCGAAGAGTATTCCACAGCATAATCCCCTATTACGGGTGCGACTTATGGAAAGGTTGACTCACTTTGAGATACGCTTTGCACTGTTTTTAGAAATGTTATCAAGTGATTTCCGAGTATCGATTCTAATCGGAATCAAATTGGATATGTTTCTTTTTCGCTTTTCTTTCTAATTACAAAGTAACTGGCGTCAAGAAATATAGCCCAGCATATACAGAATTTTATGTTCAACTTAAAGTAAATATTTCAGATAAATGTTATGCTTAATATTAAAGATTGAATTCGAGGTATAAAATGTTATGCTTAATTTAAGGATCATGTCTATTAAGACCTGAGAAACTTGTCTGTATGTTAATTATCTTGCGCTATCAAATAAAATAAATCGTAGCAAAACTAAAAACAATCCAACTATATGCAAATATGCCATAAGCAAGCAGAGAGTGCAGCGTATTCACTGTTGAGTATAATTTTCGAGTTTAAAGCTCGGTTTGTAGCTATAACGGCGCCAGCCTAAAACAGCTGCCAGTTGATGCGTCAACCTCGCGTTTGCGCAAAAGAGATAGAGCCACACTCAATCACACATATACTAGCACACACACTCTCTCTATCGCACATGCACACACACACACACACACTAACAAATGGTGAGTACAGAAAATGCTCATTCACTTGCTGCGCTCAGTGCGATGCTGACTCAACTCGGCTCAGTAGCGCAGAGGGTTTGTTTTTTATATATGCATATTTTTTAGTTTTTGTAAACATTTGCTATAGCTAAATGGTTAAACATTTACAACTCTTTCGTTATTATGATTATTATTATTAATGTGAATTATCGAAAAGATGTTATTGATACCGCTGGCTAAAGCTGTGTGTAAAAGTGAAAGAGCGCAGTGCGAGTCGTTGCCGGGCTCAAGAGAGGGGAAAGTTGCAACAAGCGTGCACCAGCATATATGTACATGTATGAGTGAGTGTCTGTGCATGTGTGCGTGTGCGTGTGTATGTGTATGTATATGTGTGCGTGTGCTTAACGGCAACTGCTCATACATGGCAAACGAAGGCATTCCATTGGCAATCATGATTTTTACTATTGCCGGTTGACTAATCGTTGTTTAAATAATTGCCCATTTTTAAATCAAAATGACGCAGAAATAGCTAACAACATTTCAAAAGCAAACGCACGCAATATGTATGTGTGTGTATTGTGTGTCTACATATTAAAGCATAAAATACACACGCACACAATGACAGTCACGAGCATCGGCACAGCCAAAAACAAAAAAGAAGAAGAGGACAGCGCTAGCGAGAACGAGAGAGAGAGTCTTACGCAGTCATGTTCTCTCATTGCGAACAGCATAAAAGAAAACAACACAAATGCTTCGCATAAGGAGTGGCAAAACTGACGTTGCTCCATACTATTCGATCGCAATGCATCTCTACATATGCATATGCATGCATGTGTGAGTGTGCTTATGTATTTGCAGTTTTTTGATTAATATGTATTTTGTGAAGAAATCGAATGCAGACGGGCAGCTGATTGCTTGCCATTCGGGGAATTCATATTGTTCAAGGCAGACGCTCAATTGCTTATCTCATTTTTTTTTATACTTAAGCTAAGCTAAAATTACTGTAATTCTCATGGTGTTAACTGTTATTCGCAAGCGTCAGCAATCGCATTCCATTCTCTTCTTCGCTTCTTCTTGTTCACCTTTCGTCGATAAGATTTATCGCATTTTTAGTATTTAATGAGTAAAGGTGTGGAAAACAGAATTTTAGTCATAACTTATATATACATTTAAAATTTAAGTAAAAAAAAGTATAATAGAAATAAGCAAAATATACATATGTAAAAGATACTATAAAAAATATTTTTGAATTTATTATTTCAAAATCAGTCGTAGTCCGATTTTCGTAAAGCGCACACCAAGCAAATCAGTTTCTGTTCAAAATGGCATCTTTCATTGGCAAGAAGTACAAACTGGACAAGTCCGAGAATTTTGATGAGTACATGAAAGAATTGGGTGTTGACATGTTTCTGCGCAAACTGGGCAACTCGGTTAGCCCCACCGTGGAGGTTACCGTGGATGGTGATACATATACCATGACGACCGCATCGACTTACAAGACCAATACCATTAGTAGATGAGGAGACCCTCGATCGTCGCAAGGTCAAGAGTATCATCACCCTCGTTGGCGACAAGCTGACCCAGGAGCAGAAGGGTGATAAGCCCTCGACCATTGTGCGCGAGTTTAGCGACACCCAGCTGATTACCACTCTGTCAATTGGCAGCGTGAAGAGCGTGCGTTTCTATAAGGCACTCTAAGCAGCATTTCCCATTGCGCGCAACATGACTGCATTTTCTATCGATTGTCTAAACTACTTTTGCATTACGAACTAACCAATTCCCAGATTAACAATTAAATGAAAAATTGCATAAATTCTGAAAATATGTTTAGATGTTTATTTAATAACTTAATTTATTAACTTCTGACCAACAATAATTAATGAAAGCTGAAGTTCTCTACGCTATTTCAATGGAATTATATTCAATAAAATGCGTAAATGGTGGCATAGAAAAATTTTGTTTATTTTGCGTATTAGGGAATTTAATGAATTTATTCACTATACAATTATATACCGATTCAATGATTTTCATTCAATCGAACTAATTAGCATGAAATTTAAATAAAATTGAAATGAAAACCACTTGTTTATTGGACATTTAGTTCTCGTCACGCTGGAAAGCACTTTGGAAATGCAAATGAAATATTTCCAATGAAATGATTTAAGAGGCACTCAAACTCAAGATATGTTTGCATGTGTATATATATATATATATATATATATATTGTGTGTGTGTGTGTGTATGAAATGACCTTGTCGGTAGGAGTCAAGGGAGGCAAGCGTGTACGTACACACAGCTGGATCTTGATCGAAACTAGAAATAATTAAAATAGCCAAAAACGGCACATTTACTGCTGCTGCTGCTTTTGCCGGTGACTTTGAAAAAAACAACAACAACAACAAAGGCAGACAATCAGCAACAACAAGAGCCATGATCAACGACCTTTCTCCAAAAAGTTCGAAGCTCGTCACGTTTTCTACACACACACAAGCATGCACGCACGAAAGCTTATAGAGCTGACTTTAAGTGGGGGGAGGTGGAAACTGAGACGTAGACAACAGTTACAAGCGCAGTTCCACTTGCTCAACAACATCCACATTGCATATGTGCTTGTATGTGTGTTCAATAGCCACGCATACACGCAAATAACTACATACAGTTGTGGTCAACATAATAGTAGCGCTGTACCCATGTAATACAAATTGCTCTCATTTTACGGTAATAAAATTGCAACCTCTTGAAAATCTTCAATATGGGGCAATAATTTAATTTTTGAAAGCAAACCATTTTTGTGTTCAAATACAATTATTTTCGAAATACTAAACGTTGTCAAATACAAACACCCATCGTATCTAGGTTTTGAAATATTATTTAGCCGCCGGGAGAGCTGAGAGCTTCACACTATTATTCCACTACTATTATAATGATAAATTTACGGATTAATTCCATTAAACTAAATATACAAATTCTTAGATGGAAAGACATTAATCTTTTTGCTGTTAATAAATTCTATTTCTTATGGTCAGTTTTGATTGCTTGTGTTTAAATAAAAATGTTCATAATTTTTTAACTGTATTTTAAGTATTTTATTTATTTTTTAAACATTTTGCAAAAGGTATGTGTACTATTATTTTGACCGCAGCTGTATGTGCAAGTGTGAGCGCGATCGCTGTTGAGCTGAGTCTCCAAGACTTGTGGCTCAGAGTCAAAGTCGTTGCCAAAGCCAAAGCCAAAGCCAAAGCCATTGTCAAGGTCATTGAATGAGAAAATTTCTACGTTTTTTTTCGCAATTAATATGGCATTTAACGCGCGTATGCGTATTTGGTATTAATATGCATGCATGCACATTGCCCCGCCCCGCACCGCCCGCACCGCACCTAGCCTCGCTACCCCTCCTGCTGCTTTTGGTCTGAAACTGAAAACTTGCACATTTTCACTACAACTTTTTGTGTGTGTGTCTGTATGATTTTTGGCCACAGACTTCGCATTCAGGTACGACCAGTTTCGGCCATGACAATCACAACACCCAAAATCTCCTTAATTGTTCACTTAATTGGAGTGTGATTCGTGAGTGGGATTCGCTTAAAAGTCCCATTTGGAATAGATTTCGTATATATACATATATATATTTGAACTAATTATTCAAATAGGATTCTTAGACGATATGCTATGAATAAAAATCCACAAAATATTGAAAGATTTTCCAGTGTGGAGAGCACTCTAAAGAACTCATTTCTAAATCTAAGGAAAAGTATTTAAAAAAATGCAAATATTTTTATATCCTAGAAATGTTTTTTGCCATTATCCATTTGCCATTTCCAACCTGAAATGTAGCAAATACAAAACACAAGTTTTTAGACAGGTACAACCATTAATTGAACAACTCTATTTATCCACTTTCTTACCAATTTCAACATGGTCAAAATATCTCCATTAAAAATACGCATTTATAATATACTTAGTGTAAAGTGGGAGGGGATTTAATTATGCTTAGTGGCGGGGTGTAGGGGTATGGGTGGGTGGGTACTATTTACCGGCACCTTCGCAAGAGTTAAGTGGCGTGCCATAAGTACCGGCATGAAAATGTTAATACAAAGTAGTCAAATTCCAAAAAAAAAAGTTGTTAATTGTTAGCCTAATTGATGCTGATTACAATGCAAGCGTGCAGGCGTTAGAGATGAGCACACATGCACGTATGTTATCGATAACATTTAGATTAGTGGAGATTATCGCGTATGCTGAGAAAGCGGATCAAAACCCAGTTGAACTCGATCAAACCCATTTGGATTAAGATATTCAGTTTGAGCGAATTTTGAGCTCGTTTAATTGATTAAGTTTTATTGAGCATTCAGAAATGTCTCATCTCTAATTGCCAGCGTGTTGCGTGTTGAATAAGAGTAGGAGGAAGAAGAAGAAGAGGCAGAGGCAGAATTTAAAGCGGCTTTTGGGAAAAAGTGAAAAATGATTTTTTTATTGTTTATCGCGAGAGGCGCACATTTTTCACAATTTCACTTTAATGCCAATGTACGACTATATTTGTGCGTGCCTCTTGCAATTGCCTCCCCCTCTCTCCCACTCCCACTCACAGTATCTCTCTCTCTCTCTATATATATATATATGTATATTGTTGTCTCTTTCATTAACGGTTGTCCATTTCGTTTTCGGTGGGTGCGCATTTCACATGAACAAAATAATTAGCCAATTCCAAAAATGTTTTGTGGCCAGCAACAACAGCGCATACAGAGAGAGAGAGAGAGAGAGATGGAGAGCAGGTTAACCCAACAAACAATATGTCCAGCAATTAAATGACATTTATAAAACCAATTTATTATGTTTTTATATATCTTATATTGTTATAAAAAATCAAATCAAATGATATACAAAATGTTAAATATTCATTAACAATTGATTAGACAATTGTTTATTTATAACAGCATGGTGCACAGCTCACAATATTTGTTGGCTGGGCAAAGCCAAGAGACAAATTGCGTTGAGTCACTTTTTCGTCAGACAGCAGTTAGTGAGGCGACTGGTGTACAGAGATATGGTAAGGGTGAAGAGTATCGAATGTGTGGGGTGTGTGGGGGAGGGGGATAGTATGGTAGTCTAGTCCCGGCTTGACTAACTGGTAGCTGCAGAAGGTGTTAAAGCAATTGAATGAGATACCTGTTTAAACATGTACATAAATACATAAAATATATATATTTATTTATTTATATATATGCTAGTTGAACTGTGGGAGTCGCCAGACACTCTAGACACCCCAGACACCCGTCTGAGTACCACTTATATTTGTTACATTTTTGTTTGATTTTTATTTCGTATTCCTTATTTTATTTACTGCGCTGCATCAGCATCGAGGCGAAGCGAAACAGATGCCTTGAGCCGTCTATGTCTGCATTGGACTTTCCATTGTGTCCATTATTGTTGTTGTTGTTGTTGCAGTTGCTGTTGTATATTGTCTGCCTGGGCAGCATCTGAGTATCTGATTGGCTATCGAGGCTATCAATCTCGCATGCGAACTGCGAAACAAATTAAGAAATGGAAGTTGAACATTGTAGTTGAACATATCCAACTGTGAGATACTTTGTTAAGACGGCATGCGATATGGGGACTTTGATACTTAATTAAATATTGTGACTTTCAGAGTAGCAAAAAACATAGTTAACATAACTATCCATAGTCGATATAAATAATACAAATATACAGTTTCTATGAGGGCTTATCAAGAATTTGAAAAAAATTGTCTTCTTAAGGATTTTGAGAGTTTTCTGTAGATGTACAAACCCTGTTCACAGAGTACAGATGGCAAAGAAAGATGTAATATGAATATGAAAATTAATATTAAAATTAATACTAAAACTTATATAAGTAATTAAAAATAATACATAAAAAATAAATATTTTCACGCATTGCTTTACTCGTATTCAAATTTGATAGTTCAATGAAAATGGCATTTTGAATCCTAAGAATAACATAACATAAACATAAACTCAATCAAGAGATCTTCGAAATAATTCAAGATTCTTAAAAAAATATATTTTGAATTTTCGACCGGTTTTGCTTATGATGATTGAGTATTATGAGTTGTAATCGGTAGTAGAAATATTCCCCTTTCCAGTCTCCCCACACAGCGACACACACACACACACACACACATACATTCTTACACGTTTCTACACACTTAACACGATTCAAAGTCGACGTTAACGTTTCATTTGTATATGGCCAAAGCAACATATTTGCATGGTGAAGTAACTGTGACAACTAGAACTACTATTAATTGAAACAGAGTCAACACTCGCTAATTGCGCCACATACTTGTATTCATTCAATCATTTAATATACATTTTCAGCATTCTGCATTGATTACGTTTGCAAGCACAGCTTGCGACTGCAGATGGCGCCAGTTTTTTTTTCCCCTATTTTTTTTCTAATTGGAGAGTGAGTGCATTTTGAGCTACTCATTGCGTTCCACTTGGAGCGAGTCTTCACTTTAACGGCAAATTTAAAGAAGGCCGCGCAGCCGTAAGAATGTGGGTTGCAAAAACAAAACCTTAAGTGGTTTTTAATGAAAATGAGTGACGCCTATGTGTGAGCATGTGTGTGTGTGTGTGTGTGTCTTAGACTTATGTAGCGTGTACTGGGCACATGCAAATATAAGTGTAGAGCGTCGCCCACACACACACATACATACACAGATTCACACACACACACATAGGCACACGCGTTCTCATTCCCATTTCCATTCCCACTCGTAGTAATGCTGCTGTATCCATTCCAGGTGACTGTTGGGTCGGCAACTTTTCGCTGGGTTGGCCCGTTACGGTTCAGCGGCAAACAGCTGGGCGTGCGTCTATCTGCCTGTGTGTGTGTGCTTGTAATTGTGTGCGTGTGAACAACATCAATTAAGCAGACAAGAAATTCAAAAAAGAAGGAAACAAAAAATTGTTGGCATTTCTTGTGCCATTTTACTTCTATGCACCTCAGCAATTACACAAAGTAAAAAAAAATATATAAAACGCACGTGTTTTTAATGCGTATGATTCGTGTGTCTGATTAAGCGTGTGTGTGTGTGTGGCGTGTGACATCAAAGCTTGATGTGCGTGCAACAGGAGTCACAGAAATGGTCACACCTAAAAATAAAAAGAATAAAATAAAATAAAAATTCAACAAAAATTTGGCTTAATCACACACCAAGAATTCATATCATATTTTTTTTGTCAATTGTTGTAAGTTGGGATTTAAGTGCATTCCAAGCATTCCAATCAGCGGATATGACGCTCATCCATAAAGCAACTCTGGAACTGTCATGCTTATAACCATGTCCCTTATGCGGGCAGCAAAACCAAAATCAGAAGAAGCAACAAATGTTTTTTTTCTTCGTGCCGAACGTTAAATGCCCTAAATTATGATTTAATTTTTTCAAATAGGCATAGAATAAAACTCATAACTAAGTTGAGTTATGGCAGAGTTTGTCTTACAAATCTCGACAGCAAATTATCAAACTCGAACTTCTGGAAGCGTATCGAAATACTCATATCACTTGGAAGTATCGCTTACAGTTTCAAGCATGCCTTCCACTTGTGTGTTACACACAAACACACATGCATATTTAAAGATATGACAACACTTGAGTAACGCTAGGGGCGCCTTGTTGCTTTTATCATGGCTATAAATATGTAAACACTCACGTCCATTACAGTCGCCAAAGCGGCTGTAAATAATAATACAAAAGGAATGCACAACAACAAAAACAACAATAACAAATACAAATATAGCAACTAACTAAAATTACTGATAAATATTCTGTTTGTCAGCACCTATATAACAAATATAAAATTAATGTCCATTTCATTTGCTGATAACAACACACACACAAATTGATCAATGACTCAATCTTGAAAATAACCCAGCAGCGAACTAGTGAATGACCACTTATGCATTCTGTATGATACAAAAGCTTTCGGCAACGCATACTTTCTGCATTACAGGGCAGTGGAAAAGTAATGTGGTTATGGTATGAATTTGAAACTACAGTATAGATTACGAATCGAATTCGTAATGCAATATCTTCGTTGCTGGGAATTTTGTTCCCTTATTCGCCTTTGGGGTGCATTGGTGTGCCTTAAGGCTTTCATAGGAGATAGATAGAGAGAGGGAGAGAGAGAGTGAAAAAGTGAAAAAATGAATCGTGCTTATCATTGGAATTAGACATTGACCATGGGAACAGCTCGCGCTTAATGAGTCACCTTAGTACGTCCCACACGGACATGGATAACAAGCTCGCCTTACACACACACACACACACACACACACTCGCACACACACACATACTGCGCATATGATACTTCAGTGGGGCCAGCATGAGGGTCGCATTGAAACATGACGCGGCAGCTTAATTCCATGTTACTGGAATGATTCATTCGGCTGAAATGAAAAGTACGAAATTCATTTAAGCTATTTGCATATGAAACATCGGAAAGCACCACATCATCGAAAACAATAATAATAACATATAACTGAAACAACAACAGAATGTAAAGCAACTGATGACGACGCAGAGATGTAGTAAAAATCGCTTGCTGTTTATTTTTTTCTACAATAGCTCAAACTAGTTGAACGGTAAACAAAATAATAGGCGATTCCTAAAAAAAAAAAACAAACGCATACATATGTATGTGTATTAATAATTGAGCATATTTAACACACAAACACACTTAAGCCCCGGCTTATGTTAAACGACCGAGCGAATGAGCGGGAAGGCAAACGTTCCCGTTGCCCGACAGTTGAGAAATCAAATGCGAACAGAGCGAGCACCTGTAGCCTTAACAGTCAGAACAACAAGAGCAGCAACAACAACAACAACAACAGCAACAACAATGCAAGAGCAATGTTGGCGTTGATTTGATGGCAACGTCTTCGTCTTCTCCCCATTGTTGACAGTTACGTTTGAAATGTTTAGAAAAACAGAAGTCGCAGCGGCACAAAATACGTTAAACTTGTTTTCAAACAACGGAAGAAACTAGCTGCAAAAAAATAGAAGACAATATACACAATGCTACAGCACTAAGCGACAGCATAGAAACGTTCTCTTAATAAAATTTTGCGTGTATTGGATTTTCTTTTCGCATATTCACACATATGTTATCAAAATGTTATGAATCTTGTTTTATTTTTATATTTGCATTGATTGCATGATTTTTACAAGTCAATATATGTTTATAATATATTAATATATTATTTTTATATGTTTTGTATACCAAAAAATTAAAAAATTAAAATTATTGTGCACCTATTTTCATAAGAAGCGCAACTATTTAAATACCCCCAGTTGTGTACAGTTATTTCAAATAGTCTCACAAACGGTGCTTAGGCAGCTAGAAATGGGGAGCCACTAGCACAAACACACTCACACACACACTTGTATATGTGTGCGCTTGTAATACATTCTAATGCATGTTGCGTGGCGGCTGCTTTGAGTCTGCAAGTCGTGATCCTCTAATAAGCACAAGATAATTAACATTTAATAAGCTTGCGTCATGTTTATTCCAGTTTCCTTTCACATGAGAGCTTCTCATTCCATCCATATAACTTGAGCAGCGGCGCCTGCGCTACTTCCACTCGCACTCGCACTAACACATGCATACACACGAAGAATTCCAGGAAGACTAAAAATAGAGTAATTCATGTTTACTTTCTGCACACTTTTCACTTTCTAAGCCAATGATGAAGCCAGCAAAAAAAAAATATACACATGCGCAAAAAAAAAAAACATTTAGCAATGACCATTAATTATTTATTTACACACTTGTAAACAATGTTTATTTGTAGAATTTTGAGGTGTTTTCTTGTTGGTTGCAGTTGAGAGTTGACTGTAAATTTTGGAAGAGCATATAGAATACATACATACATGTATAGATATTTTTTATGTAGTTAGGTTTGTATGCATTATTTACAAATGTGTGCTATAAAAAAGAAGAAAAATAAGAAATAACAATAAACAGCAGCAATAAGAAAGAGCGCAAAACAAGACAACTTTTTTGGCATTTTTTTTTTTATTTTTATTTCATTTTTTTCATGAATTTAATTTTTACTTTGCATAATTTATTTTGCTTTTTTTATGCGCTTTTAACCGCTCACTCTCTCACACACACACACACATACACAAACCGAAGCCATTGACATTGAGCTGTCTCTGCTGGCGTCGCTGTCGACGCAGCCGCATTTGGCCGTTGCCATTTTGAATAAGGCATCAGCGTCAAGCTTTTGTTTTTGCTCTTTTTCTTTGTTTTTTTTGTTTTGCTGATTTATATCGAATTTTAACCGAAAATGTACATGTTTCAAAGTTTGTACATTAAATTGCGGCGCGCAGCCGCAGTTACAGTTGTGTGTGTGTGTGTGTGTGTGTGTGTGTTTATGTTCAAAATGTAACGATCTTCGAATTTCGAACAGCGGAAATTGGCAACGTTGCCATATTTCGACTGTTTCGCTGAGAGATGACAACAGATTCTAGAGACTTGCAATCGACATTACTATCTTACTCACTCGCTCGCTCTCTCTCTCTCGCTCTCTATCTCTCTCGCACGCACTGTAAAAGGCATTGCATCCGGCGTTTAACTATCGGCAGCAGTTTTATTGTTGAGCCGCAGGAAGCCGCCGCAATTCAAAAGCCCCATTTTGGGTCGCACACATTTTCGTAGCCTTTTTCGTTGTCGTCGACAAATCTAGAGAGAACAAATAGTTTGTCTATATGTTTTTTTTTTTGTAATTTCTGCTTTTTTTGTTTTGAATTTTTTTCGTTACTGCAATTTGGACATCCGTTTGCATTTTGTCTGCTGGTTAAACTATTTCTGCTCACAGCAGGTGAATTTTGAATTTTAATTTATTGATTGACGTTTTCTTTCATGCCGAATTTCCCTTGCGAATTCGCCAAAAACTTATGCTGAAATTTCGATATCGAACCGTTAACTATATTTATAACTGCAATCTTTTCATCAATTTGGCTCGTTTGCACAAATGCAAAACAGCTAAAAATGGCCACAATGAGACTTAACAAACTTTTTGTTTTTACATTATTTATTTATGTTGTTTAACGGGAAACGAAATACTTTCACTAGCTAATTAGAATTTCAGTGAACGTGCGACAAAACAAATTACAACAACAACTGAAACATGAAAAATGTTTTGTTTTTTTTTTTTGTTCATTTCATTTCAATTATTAGGCAAATTTTTGCGAAAGTAAAATTTGTTGCTTGAATAAGCCGTTTGATTGCGTCTCTCACATCTGATGTCTGAATTGAAATTCGAATTTGGAATACAAATACAAAGCAGCTGCAGCAGTAAAAGTATCCAAAACGAGATCCGCGCCAAAGATGTGCATTGTCAAAGAAACTTGACTTCAAAGACGAAACCGTTTAAGCCAAATAAAAGACACAACAGCAACTTGCACTACTTCAATTCAAAGTAGCTGCACCTCTTTCTCTCTCTCTCTCTCTGTCTCTCTCTTGATTTATTCAGCTGTCTTTCTCCTTTTGTATGGCTGTGATATAACCCGAAATCTATTTGCACACTGACTACATTTGTTAGTTTCTTTTTATTTCTTAAAAATACCCATAAAATAATCCGATTTTTATTTTCGGTTACCATATAAATCGGAAAAGGCTTTATTTTCTATCGGGCGGCAAACTACCGATCCTCTTTTTCAGCTGACTCGATTGCCACTCAAACAAAGAACCAAAAAAAAAAAACCTATCGAAGCAAAATGAACTGAAAACTAAATAAATCTAGCTTCAGCAATGATAAGTGATAAGAGAACTGAAATGCTTTGTGGCCAGGCCCATTCCAATGGTTGGGCGATTGTAAACATATTTAACACATGGGCGATAGCCATATAAGGTCTCCGATTAGACCTAGTCTTTATCACTTGGTATTTTCAAGCAATGGGATTCATTTTTTTTTTTGTTGATTGTCTTCGCTGCATGTTTTCTTTCGGAATTTTCGAGAATCGTTGGAAAACAGAGCGTGACGCATTGCATTTCCATTTCAGGGGCTGAGGCTGGAAAAACGGAAAAGTGCTTTCTGCACCGTCGCATCGCATCGCATCGCATCGCATCCATTGTAAATAAACATTGTGCCCCGACTAGACCAAATCGGATGCATTATTTATGAGTGGCAAACAGCTAAGCAGCTAAACAGCTGCCAAATATTTGGCCTATGGAACACACAAAAAAAAATATTCCAAAAAAAAATCAATGCCCCTTTGATGCGTATGACTCATGAAAAAGCCAAGCGTCTGGGCTGCAAGATGGTTTTCCCCCATTTCCACACCATTGTGAAAGTGGCACGTGCATCAAGTCAAAAAAAAAAAAACAAAAACCCAAAAAAAAAAAATAAATAAAATGCCTTTTTCGCTTTTATTTTGACGTACTCTTGTACCCTGTACAATTTGTAGAAAGGGGTATGCACAACTAAAGGGACATGTATGCAACGTGACGTCATGTTGCACAGCTGTACAAATTACATCAAGTGCCGTTAACTTCTTGTAGAGCTCTCCAATACAATTTTTACTTAAATACATTTGACTCCAGGGTATTCAGTTAGTCGGGGCAGATGGTAAACTTTGACATATATGTATGTATATATATACATACATATATGTATTTTTCTGTGGTAATTTTTGCCAGTTTTTGGCAAGTATTGTAGGCCTCACCCAGTCGCTGCCGATAAACAATCGTATAGGGATGATCAGAACCACCCCCGAGAAAAGAAAGTGGGCACACACACAGCTGCAGAGGGTGGTGGCTGTGGGTAATGGGTACGATTACGACTACGACTGCGATTACTGCCGAAAACTGAGGGTCGTCTCAATGCGAGGCGCAACCTTGAGCCGCTTTCGTGCCCCGGGTGGGGGGTGGTCGAGGGTTGAGGATGAGAGTAGAATGCGTTCTACGTTCTACGTTCTACGTTCTATGTGCGTGCAGCGCGAGCGGAAATGGGCCTGGGTTAACAAGCGGACGAGGGAACCAACGAGGGTTCTCTTTACGTGGGTGTCGCAAACAACCACCGCACACAACCAGCACAACCACAATTTGCGCGAGGGTGGCAGCAAACTGAATCAGCTGTTGCCCGCTTCGGGGTGGTGCCCAGCCAAAACCATCAATGAATAATGCAGCCCACATCAGTTGGCCTGTGGTGCAACGACCACATAATAAATATAAATACATATATATAGATATATATATATATGTATATATATATATAGAGATGCTGTTGATAGTTGTAGTTATTGAACTTATTCAATCTATGGTTCTATATACTTATGTACAGATCATATGTACATGTATAAATATATATTTTATTCATATATTCATTCATTATAGTCATATTATTCAGTTAGCTGTGATTAGAGGGTGAATTTTCTTGTTGTTTTCCGGCTTCCATAATTTCGGAATGATTTGATTGAGATAATATTACAACGACTTACTGCACGTAAGTGTAATTAATTTGTGAACGAGTCTAATACGAGTTCCACAAACTTTATTTTAGTTGAAGTCAAAAGCATTGCCAGCATACCTCAACAAAAAAGGGAAAAAAGGAAGATAAAAATTGCCGAAATGTTTTTGATGAAAATGCACTCAGAAAGCGAGGCTCGGCTAGGCTCGATTCGGCTTGGCTCGACTCGGCTGGACTCAACTCGTCTGGGCTCGACTCTGCTGGGCTCGACTCGGCTGGGTTCGACCCGGCTGGGCTCGACTCTGCTGGACTCAACTCGGCTGGGCTCGACTCTGCTGGGCTCGACTCGGTTGGACTCGACTCTGCTGGGCTCGAATCTGCTGGACTCGATTATGCTGGGCTCGAATCGGCTGGGCTCGACTCGGCTGGGCTCGACGCGGCTGGACTCAACTCGGCTGGGCTTGACTCGGCTGGGCTCGACTCGGCTGAGTTCGACTGCTGGGCTCGACTCGGCTGGACTCAACCCGGCTGTGCTCGACTCGGCTGGGCTCGACTCGGCTGGGCTCGACTCGGCTGGGCTCGACTCGGCTGGGCTCGACTCGGCTGGGCTCGACTCTGCTGGGCTCGGCTAGGCTCTCAACAGCAACACATAAGAACAATTGCAGCTGCTATTGTTGTTGTTGTTGTGGTTGTTGTTCTTGTAACTACTGCTGCTGCTGTCAAGAGGGGCTTTGGCAGTGGGGTGTTCATTTATGGCGGTACAAAAGGGCGTGGCGTCGCGACACACAACTCGGCTGTGCCTGTGGAAACCGCTTCCGTCGCTGCCAAAAAAACAACAAAAAGAGAAAACAAAACAAATGCTGAAAAGCTAAAGAATAAGAAGAAATTGCAGCAATATGCTGGTGTGCAAATAAATATACATATATATGTATGTATTGTATGTACGGGTGTCACTTTCATAACATTAAAAACAAAAAACAGTCAGAGTTAAATAAGTTTGTTGCGAGTCATGAAATATTGCGAAAAGTTTTCATGCTGATTTTTTCGTTGTTACGAATAGCAGGCAGTTAAACTTAGTTGGCAAACTTGAGGATTCATTGTAAGCATTATGAGCAAATGGCTGCGCAGGTGTTTTCATATCGCACAACAATTTAACTGATTATTAGAGGAACAACAAAAACAAATTACAAAGAATGAAATTATCTAGCCAAATAAAGGTGCGATGTGTTAAAATACCAAATACAAATATTCAGCAGGTAAGATAGTTGGTGAGTTAGTGGGACAGCTTTTACATTTGCGATCCAAATCCGATCGCAGACACATTCAACAAATGCCCGCAGCGACAAACCCGATTACGAATTCAATCCGTTAATCTATATTGTGTAGGCGGTGTAGCTCCGATGTACCGCAACCCACCTTTACGACGCGTCTGTTCAAACAAGAATAAACTAGAATGAAGCTGCGCTAGCGCAATAATTAAGAAGGATAGTAAAACAGATTAGAAACAAATACTTGTAAAAAATACGTAATAAGACAATGAGGAAGAGCTTTTGTTACTGAAGCTTTTGTGCTTGACTTGGAAACTGCAGCATAGATCTATTCATACTCTAGTAATACTAGGTAATGAATTATGTTTGTGTGCATACAGAATGCATTCGGTATTGTATTAGTTTGCTGCTGGGATGCATAATATATGCCAAACAGTAAATTGAAGAGAAAGGTATAATGAATGCTGCTTGGGTAGATAGATAACTTTGGAGTTCTGAGTGGGCTGTCGATTTACGATCTCCAGGTAGCTTGTACACAAATATGTATGTACATATGAATAATATATGTATATATACATATATTCACGTGTGTGTGTGTGTGTGCTTGTATGGGCGCTGATCAAAAAAGTCACTCACTGCGGAAATGGAGGCTCATTAAAAAGGCCAAACACGTTCACAGCACTCAAGAAGAAGAAGAAGAAATTAAAAAGGGAAAAGCTGCATAAAGTGAAGTTGAAGACCGGCACAAAAATTACATTCACAACGTGAAATTCGTTAATATTCAACTGGCATACCAAAGCAGACGACCCAAGGCTCCAAAGTAACAGAGAGACGGAGAAGCGGAGAGAGAGAAACAGAGTTTTAGGATGCCGGCAGGTAGACGGCAACGTCCGCTTAAAATCTATTTACATATGTATGTGTATGTGTATGTGTTTGTGTGTGTGTGTGTGTGCTTATACAATAATGAACAGCCGAAAATGGACATGACAGGAGACAAAGATTTGGTTGATGACGACTTACTCATGTGCATGATTTAATATACACGAACGTGTGTACACACATACATACATACAGATGTACATAGATTTAAGTACCTTGCATGTTCTATGCACATGAATGTGTGTGTGTGTTGGTGCATGTAAATGGGTGTGTATTTTCCGGCGTTTTGGGTGAGTTGCGCACACACACACAAACACACCCACGCACAATCACTAAGCAGAAGAAGAAGCAGTAGCGGCAACAGAGCCAGGTAGAGTGAAAAGATATATATATATATATATATATATATATAGAGAGAGAGAGAGAGTGAGACAGAGCAGGACGAGTTAAGTTCAAGTTCAAATTTATTTGTATTATTTTTCCGTGCCTTTTGAGCGTTTTCCGCTCTGCTATCTTTTAATGCGACTGTGTTTGTGTGCGTCTGCCTGTGCCTGCGTGCTGGTGGAAACTAGAGCTAGTGCTAGTGCTAGTGCCTAACTATGCTACCCAGACAGTGGGACAAAAATGCATTTTTTCATCTATACTTTCAAAGTGTTTAAAGCTTTACCTAATGTCATTTTCGGCTGATTGAAGTCCAATAAAATGCAGTATTATTGCTTGAACTCTTTGCTTAAATGTCGCCAACATAAGCATGCCATAAATTTCCAGTTTAGTCAAGATATGTAGTTAAACCAAAAAAAAAAACTGAAAATATAATACTTTTTAGACTCACTGTTGCTGTAAGCAACTTTTAAGCGTGGCTTATGCACATGCGCCCACTCCCTCTCTCTCTTTTTCTGCCGTTCCCTCTCTCTCTCTCTCTCTCTCTCTCTCCGCCTGCTCACGGAGAGCAGCCGAGTGCAGCTGAGCAAATGCAATGCCAAATATGGGTATACTACGTATGCATCAATTGCCCAAAGCGGTCAATTACACAGACACAGACACACACACACAAACACACACACACACAGTCTATCTGCCTCCCTCGCTCTCGCTCTCTCGTTCTTGAGCTCCCTGCTATGCTCGGAATCCACTTGGGCATTTGTTGAATGAAAAGTTAATGCTTTTGGTCATGGGCAGTTGGAGCTTTTTTAGCTGCTTTCGACTCAGCATCGAATTGTGCTTGATTGACTGATATCAAAAGAGATGAGATCAATTGTTTGACCTTTAATACGACTATGAAAATGTGGAGCAAACGTACTGATGCATATATATATATATATTATATATTTTCATATCTAATATAGAAGCATAGATCGTACTCTATATGGTTAGCCAAATAACATCAGCTCAAGCCATCTCTGTCTCTCTTTCGCTCTCGCTCTCGCTCTCTCTCTCTCTCTCTCTCACACACACCCTCATCATCATCTCTCGCTCTCGTCCATTTGCAGTGAATTTCATCTAACACAACATAGGAAAAAAAAAGTGAAAACCATTTGCGTTGTGTCTAAAAAAGGGCATGCAACATTTTGAACGAGATGCCACCAAAAATAAAACGAATGCAAAAAAAAAAAACAAACCACAACTAAAAGCTACACTAACAAAACCCGCTAATTAATACGGTATTGCAAGCTGTGGACATATGTGCAAGCATACATACATATGCATATCTATCTATTTACCGTTAAAATCAAATGCAGCTGTCAGTTTTGTAAATGCTCTTGCATCCCAGTTATGCGCACGCTCCCTCGTTTTCTCCCTCTCTCTCTCTCTCCCTTTGTCTATCTTCTGTTTGTTTGAATGTAAGTGGGGTTGGGCTGCTCACAATTCGCCGCAAAATTTTGCCCAAATAAGGGGCAGCTTGTGTTTACAGGGGAAATTTACCATTAGCGAAAATACAACGGGAAAAGAAGAAAGGTTTTTTTTTAAGCAAAAACGACGTCTGCGCTCTTGCCGCGCTCTCTCTCACGCTCTCTGTCTCTCTCTATGCATTTGGTTACTTAGTTGCACGTGCAATTTTACACATGTGCTTTATTCGCTCATTTGCCGGCAAATTACATTCTATGTACACAGGAGCACATACATATACATATATTATATACATATATAGATACAAATGAATTTATGTGCATTTTGAAGGTTATGAAGAAATAAGGCAAGCTCATAGCATGCATCTTTAATTCAAACGGTTGTCTCTCAGCCCTCTTATTCTTACCATTTTCTATATGTATGCATTCCGAACAGTAAACACTCTTGCAGATTGCAGTTTAGTTGTTCACATCTGAGTACCGTTATTAATTAAAAACCGGCCGATAATTCCCATATTCCTAAGATCAAATAATCGAAATTGATTTTCAATTCGCTGTAATGTAGTGTTCTTGTAACGATAACACCAAACACCGAAGTATCGATAACGATAACAGCACCAGCTATGTTTATTTTTTTTCAATCTACAAGTTAATTTGTGTTTGCAAAGAGGAAGGGGCTTCGCTTGTTCCCCGTCTTTCTCTCTCGCCCAGTTACGTAACATTACTCGAACACTTATTTACCAATTGTGAGCAGAGTTGGTCTAAACTTTCGATTTGTAATTCTTCACTTGTTTCCTCTTAGAAATATAATTTATTATGTTGTTACGTTTTTTTTGTTTCCTCGCTTTTTCCGGGTGATAAGAAAGTAATAAAAACAAAATGTACGCAGGAGTTTTTTTTTTTTTTTACTACCAAGCCTACGTAATTGCCATAAAAAACCACTTATCTGGCCATGACCATAATTTGATAAGAGAGTTCAGATAAAACTAGCTATGTTATTAAAATGCTCACATATCGTGTTATTATGCAACAGACACACAGCTCGACATACGTACACATTTTGAAGTTGTTTCTGTTTTTATCTGAGAATTGCCATGACAACAGATGAGTTCAGATGAAAACGAAAGGGAAAACTATCTGAACTTGATAGCAAATATGACATCATACGTAAATAGTCTATATATCTCTATAGTAGTTATATCTCTAATACAGTTAATAACATAAATATTATATGTATTTTAGATTTGGGGGCTTATTTCATTTCATCGTTAAGTTTCTATGCTTCGTTTACGACTATCGATACAAATCGATTTCTGATCGGCGTATTATTGATCAACTGTAAAAATTACTTTAGGATCGGATAAGAATTGCCGACTGAGATCAGCAAGCCTGCCATGTATTTAACGTGTGGGTTCAGCGGATCTCCTGCTCGACAATAACATCCTAAATAGTTTAATATTTGACCATTCTACATATATAATAGAAAAGAAGTAAAAGTCCTCAACTCAATGGCCCATGAGAACCATAATAACCATTAACCATAATTGGCATTGGCATTGGCCACCCAACCATCTAAACGTAACGTTTGCTGCCCCGATAAGATTCCGAGCAATAATGCGCGAAGGAGTGGTGAGGACGGGGGCCTGGGTATTACCAAGCGGTAACTGTTCCCTAATCATACGAGCTTGCGTAATGGTAAAAAAAATAATAATGATAATAATGCTGGCATGGTTCGATTTGCAGCAAATGGTCAAGTGATTGTGCCACGCACAGGTGGAGGAGAGCTATACTGTTGCTGGGGGGTATTAGTGGTTCCTATGGGTTCCCGAAGCTTGCAAATCGAATCATGTGATAGCGATTCGTGGTCCGATCGCTCGAGTTTCTGTCGGGGCAATCTCTTCTTTTGTTTTTAAATCCCGCACAATCTGTTCTCATATATCAACAAGGCATGCACTCTATTTGGAGCCACGAGTGTAATGCTACTAACTTGGGCTTGGCTTGCATATGTTTTACACTAGTCTATATCTGAATGTAAAGTATACCACTTGAAAAACGCCAAAGAAACTGAAAATGTATTCAAATAATCGAAAAAATTGCGAAATTTTGGAATAAATTGAAAAAGCTGGAAAAAAATGCAAAATTCCAATAAGACTCGAACTTTTGGGAATAAATTGAAGTAATTATGGTAAAAAAAAAACTCAGGTAAATCAGCGAGTGGCTGGATATAACTGTATTTACCTGTATAACCGTACATGCGTATATATATATATATATATATATATATATATATATTCATCAATTCAATGCCAATTAGCGTATGTGCTGCCATTCAATCACCCAATTGACACTTTATTGCGCTCACATTATTTCTAATTAGTGTCACACACCACACACACACACACACACATACACACACACACACACACACATATGCACATATAAAATTTCGATCAAGTGTGAATAAGTATTGACACAGCTTTGACAAAGTTATGGCCTTGGTAAAACTTGGCGTTGTATCCACTGAAGAACATTGCCCGAAAAGTTGTTGCTTTTGAAAACCAGCCAAGAATTTGGTCAACTTTATGGCTGTGACTATAACTTTACTATAACCTTATCATATCTTACGACTTTTAGGCTCAAAAGTGAAATCAATGGTGAAAACGGCTGTTCACGAAAGTCGCAGAAAATTGTTAAAGCATACTTTTAGGATGATGCAAATAACAACTTGTACTTGGCTGTATTCTGGCACATTTTTGAAGGATATATTGCATTGGGATCACAGGCATCGATTGGATTACCGAAAATACTATTTGAATGGGGACATCTAGGATATATAAGTGAGATCCCAAAGTGAAAACCACATCGCTTTTGTGTGGGATTATTGATACCATTCAAATGTATTCCTTAGGGTCTATCCATCTAGATATTACAAGTTGAAGTGGACATGTCGGATTTGGATTGTAAATCATTAAAAACGTTGGAAACAATTATTATAATTTTACTTTTAAGAAAAATTAGCTGTAACTCGGTCATATCCATGCAGACTTCCGACGGTAAGGGCCTCCTCTACCGGACTGCGTTGAAGGATCATCCAAAAACCCAAACACTGAAAAATAACAATAAAATGCTGTTTTTTTTTTTTTATTTTTTATATAATATATATAAGTTTTTCTAGGTTTTTATTTCCTTAATAAATTGTTTTTTTTTGTTTTGTTTTTTTTTTTTTTTTGTTTTTTAAAGAAATTCGAAAACATCATAATATTGTTTTTTGTATTTTCAAAATGCACGCAATGGAAGTTCCGAGCGCTTATAACCAAATTTAATTTAAATCGTTTGCAATTAAATAATATATATATATATATATAGATATTTTTCACTCACATAGTTGTGTATATGCTAAAATAGATGAACTATCGAACGATATTTCAGTCAAATGGGAGCACAAAAATTGTTACAATGCAAATCGAATGAATGTAAAGAACATAATTAAATTTATTTGTTTTTTTTTGTTTTATAATTTTTTTGTTATACATTTTGTTTTGTTTGTTTGAAATTTGAATTTGAATTTGAAGTTCCTGTCCAGCAGATGTCCAAAGCGAATATAGAACTAATAATTAAATAAATATATATATATATATATATATGTATATGTATATGTATATATATTTACTTATTTATTTATTGATTGTTTTTGTTTTTGTTTGGTGATTCCTTTTGCGGCATCACAATGCACAATGAGGTTGAATTGCTTTTGCTGGTTTTCGATTTTTGATTCCATATAATGCTCATATCTAAATATATGTTTGTATTTCTTATATATATATATATATGTATATATATATTGAATGGCTCCGAATTTAGTACCAATTCTATATAGTATGTGTTATGCATTTTGTATATGGATATGTTTTTTTTGTTTTGTTTTCATAAATGTTTTGTAAATGGTTCGTTTCTGGATTGTGTCGCATTATTTAGTTTTTGGAATGGAATTTCAATATTTGAACTCAAATAGTTAAGAACTTTTGGTTTGCGTTTCCATTATGGTTTGTTTGGTTTTCTTCTAGTATAAAAAAGTTGTGTACAAAAAGTTGTTTTCCTCAAGTCTTTCAAAATTCTGGACTGCGCAAAAAAAATACACTAAGAAAAAAATGGTGAACCAAAAAAAGTGTTAAGGATAGCTCTCAACATGCCGCCCACGCTCATCCACAAGTTATATATATGTATTTAGTATATAGTATACATAATATTTATGAATTGTATAATATTATATATATATTCATAATTATTTCATTTATGCCTTATATATATATACATATATATATATATATGCATATTATATATATATATATGTATTTTAATATTATTTAATTATTTTGCTTATTTCCTTGCTTTCATTGTCTGTGTGTGTGTGTGTGTGTGTGTGTGATTTGTTTTCCACTTGAATTTCTTTTGTTTTATTTTTTTGTTTGTTTTTATATATATTTTTTTCTGTTTAAATTGTATTTTAAATATCACGGCATTCAGCTGAGGTCTGATCTGATCTATGTATTGTTTTCATACATTTTTCATTTTTGCACATTTCTTTTAGTTTTCACACTCTTTGCTTATTGCATTTTTTATGGCTTTTTGCTATGCGTTTTTTTTGTTAACAATTATTCATATATGATGATAAAAAAAATATATGTAAAAAAAAACTAAGATGGAGGAAAAGACATAAAAAAACAACAACAACAACAACAACTAAACGAATGTAATTGAGCTAAGTAATGCTTTTGTAAAATGAAATGACAATGGGCTGCAACGGACACTTAAGCTGCAGATTAATCAAAAGCTCTGGCTTCAAGTTTCAAGCATTCTTAATTCATTAAGATTTTTAGCTTAAGCTGAACTTAATTCAAGTACTTTAAGGCTCACAATAAAGCTGTGATGAGCTCTTAAATTTAGTTAATAGCAAATATAATAATTTTGTGTCTGATTTATGAAATTGTTTATGTGCTAGAATATATGTGGGCATACCGACCGGTCGACATGGGTAGTGTTGAGAAGGCCTGCATTTCCGGATTATACACATTTATGGGAGATCATGGTCAGCGCTTATGCCTTGTCGAAAAGAAATGAACGGCTATTTGCCTATTGCTATATCACCAACTGAGCCCTTACCTAAGACCCTACCTATGCAAAAGATGTACCCAGCTAATGAGACTAACTCGTCTGAGAGAAGAACGCAAGCTTCAATTGCTGGGTTATAAATCACATAGAGATACCGATAATTTCTCGATATCCAGTGTGGAATGTGGCGATGTTGAAGAAACAACATCTACAAGAAATAAAAGTACACCTGGCTCAGCGCTACACCATCAAGCTCCAAGTCTCCAAGTCCAACTTCAATTCGAAATAGCAGAGATATTAATAATTTAGACACTGGTATACCTAGCACTACCGAACTTTATCCAACTACTCAGAAGACCCAATATTATATAACTTTGTTTAACTTAACCAAACACCACTCTAATATGTACGTATTACTGATAAATTAAGTTAAGTTGGTTGGTTGGTTAAGTTATATTTATATTTAATATCTTGAAATGACATTCGTCAATAGACTCCCAAAATGCGGAGGACTGCTGAGTTCGAAAATAATTGATGTATATTGTTCAAGTATGAATATGTGCGATGCTGATAGCTGGCTCATGCAGCGCTCTCCAAATCAGGCACTTGAGGCTGGCATACATGGGGGGTCAAGCTAATTTAGGAGATGTAAGAGGCGATGGGACATACACTGAGACCAATTTGTATATAAATAAAGGCAGTTCGAAAGTAATCGTTGACTTCGCGCGTTTGATTTCACCCTAAACATATATTAGAAACATTGTTGAATCCGCAGCATCAATTTTGTGCTTTCATTTAACAGACGTTGTCGATTAGGGGGGGGAAGCCCAAGCAAGCTGCATGCAACAATACAAAACAAATATAAAAATTGCATGTATTCGCATCACTGGAAGAGCTTTAAGTTGTTAACTTTTTTCTGTGTGTAAACTGTGTCGTGAATGGGTAGTTTTGCGAAACAAATAAGTGCAAATATGTAGCTGCATGCAGTGTTGCGAGAGATTGTAGATCTCAATTGGAAAGCTTAACAGAGCTTTGTGAGGTCTTCCAAGTGAGTTGTTGAGCTTTACATTATTTTCGCTCACACATTTCGAAGCTTTCGGATTATGTCTAATTAAAGGCGATGGCTCCATACAATTGACCATCATAAAAATGTTGCTTTTCGAATTGCTTTTGGTGTGTTTAGTTTACGATTTAAGTGACAAATATTAACTACAACTTCAACTCGTTTTGTGCTTGATGAACTAGCCAAAAGCTCTGATTAATCCTAAGCTTAAGTGTCATTTGGAGCACACGTGTCGTGTGTACTTAAAATATATGTGAATATAGAGAAAATAATGATAAGACAAGCACCTTACTAATTGGTTTTTGGGGACTGTGGGATTTCAAGTAGGGGCCATGATAGGAATTAAGAAAGCTTCATTTCAATCTTTTGCTTCTTCCGTTTTTGGTTTTTTTTTTTGTTTTTTTTTTTTAAGGATATTCGTCACCAGCAGTTGTTGTCGTCGTTTTCGGATTGAAAAGCTGCTCGTAAATGCGGCGCAGTTTCAAAAATGGCGTCGCCGGCGGCAACTGGATTGATTCTCACAAACTTTGCATGCCAGCTGTGGAAGCGACATCAGGTTCGGTGATATCGGGTTCGATGTCGGTGCTATCGGTGCTATCGGCATAGCCATCGATTGCAGTGACGGCGGCGCTCTCACTGAAATGCATTAGATTCGTTTCCATTAAACCGTTCGTTAAGCTCAGCGGCGGCGACGACTGCGACGGCGGCCCCTCCAATGAGAGCCGACTATTTGTGCTGATGCTGCTCAAGCTCAGCTGATCGTCGAAACAATCGATATTCACCACAGTCGCAAGTTCACCATCAATGCCCACAGCTGCTGTATTGCTCTGCGGCATCAAGGGCATTACTACGCCTTGTGGATAACAGGATAGTTTCGCTGCTGTTGTTGGCGGAGCGGTGCTCATGGGAATATCCTTGTGCTCCTTCAGTGGGCGCTGCCAGGCATTTATGGCTTGGGGATTGGGATCGGGATTGCGATTATTGCTCATGTTGTTGGGCTTAATCGGCTTGTTGCTGCCCTTACTGGCCGTGGTATTATTGTTAATATTGTTGTTGTTAGACAGTCCATCCAATTGGTCCATGCCAAAGAATTTACCTGTTGAAAGTATAGAAGAATAAATTGAATTTTAAATACAATTTGAAGTTAGATATCCCATAAATAATTTGTATGAATTGAGAAACATAAAATATGATAAATTAGATGCATATTTTTGGGGAAATGCTTTATCCATTGGAAGGATTGAAGGATCGAAGGATTTAAAGAGCATGCTGCGTATTTGGACTTAATTTGAATTTGCATATTCTTTGTTGAACAATAGAAACAAAAACATTTTTTGGTATAGTTTTAACTAAAATTGCATTTATTTAATTATACATTTAATATATTAAATTAAATTTTATATTTAATTGCTTTTGTTTATCCTCAATATTTTTGCTTTCTCGTCTGTTGAAAATCATAAATACTGCAAGTTATATGTACAGAACATTTTATTTTACTTTGTTTAATATTTTCTTTACATTGTATCTCAAAAACTGTGCCAAAGATTTTAACCATTGAAAATTTAATATTCTAACAATAAAAAGACCAAAAAAATATATATAAAATATTGTACATTTTTTTTCGGTTTAAATAAATTAAGACAACAAAAATAAGATACATATAATAAACAGTAATGAAAAGCAAACCGGCAAAAATTGTCAAAAGTATTTTTGGGGGGGTTTTTGTGTTTTTTGTTGAGAGCGTTTTGGTTTGGTTTTGGGGTTTTGGGCTTGGTGCAGTTTTGTGTTGTTGTGGTCTGGCATTATAAAAACTTAACGAAACTTAACGGAAGCAGGTGTTAAGCTCGGTGCAGTTGAGCAGCAGACAGCAGCGAGCAGTTTTTGATTGGCGCTCGCTTTGCTCTCATTTACTCTCATCCAACGCGCTCAAGTGAAGAGAGCGAAGAGAGCTTTTGTTGATGATGCAGCAATTACACTGAGCTTTTACAACGATTGTGGCATTGGACAGTATTTATTTATTTATTTTTTCCTATTTTGTGTTTATTTTCGTTATATATATGTATGCAGTACTTTAAAGGGAAGTTTGTCTGTGTGTGTGTGTGTGTGTGTGTGTGTGAGCAATCAATTGTTATTTGTTTTTATTTTTTTTACAATTTGTATTTTCATGTCAAATATTCCTTTTATATACATATTAAAAATTAGAGCTTTTTGGGTTTTTTTTTCATGTAATTTTTTGCATAATTCTTTTATTTATTTATATTAATTGGTGTTTATATATTTGTTAAATTTGTATCGCTAATAATATAACTTTTGCACTTAAAAATGGTTAGCATTATATATATGTATATTTATATATATAGATCATTTTTTTTCGCATATTTTTTAAGTTAAACCGAATTGTTTTAGACGCTTTCTCTTTTGGTTTTTTTTTTCTTTTTTTGTTTGTCAGTAATCACATTGTTTTTTTAGTTTATATATACTTTTTTTGATTTGTTTAAATTGTTTTCCGTTCTTTTTTTTTTGTTTTTTTTTTTTGCACACTATTATAAATTGGGCTGTATATGTTTTGTAGAGAGACATACAGGCAGAGAGAGAGAGAGAGAGAGAGAGAGAGAGAGAGAAGGTCATTATATTTGCTGAGAAAGTTTCCGTTTTCTTTTTCTTTTTAGGGGGTCGGGTCGAGGAGTACTTCGGAAGCTTACACAGTGGTTGCTCGGCAATGGGAACTGTCCGAATTTAGAAATGTTTCCCAATTAGAATTTGTAAAATGCAATGCATTTTGAATTAATTTGTGTTTGTTTTTTTTTTTTGGTTTTTTAATTTTCTTATTATTTTTTTTTGTTGTATATCAAATATATGTTAAATACGATTTGTTTATGTTTTCCAATTAGAAACGTCATTTTCAATGCATTGTGTAAATGTTTACACAAATGCTGGGCAGGGAATCGAACAGGCACCAAAATTAACCGATTGAAACTCGGAACCAGAATCGGGTACAATATTCGATTCGATTCTATTCGGTTTGATTGCATAGTTTTAGCATTTTGCAATGCGCATTACTAATTTATATATATTCTGCTTAAACTTGAAATGTTTTTTTTTTAGGTGTTTTTTTTGAGGTGTTTTTTTTTTGTTTTTTAATTTTGACAATTCTTTTGAAATGGATTTTATACAAATTACGATCTTTTGACTATATATATATATATATATTTATATTTGTAGATATTGCTTAATAAAATGAGAGTTAATGCTGCAAGCAACCACCGTAGCATTACTATTGTTATTGTTGTTGTTGTTGTTGTTGTGTGTGTGTGTGTATTGTGTGCATGTGTGTGTGTATTGTATGTGTGTGTGTATTGTATGTGTGTGTGTATTGTGTGTGTTGTATGTGTGTGTGTCTTGTGTGTGTGTGTCTTGTGTGTGTGTGTCTTGTGTGTGTGTGTATTGTATGTATGTATGTGTGTGTGTGTGTGTGTATTGTATGTATGTGTGTGTGTATTGTATGTATGTGTGTGTGTATTGTATGTATGTGTGTGTGTATTGTATGTGTGTGTGTATTGTATGTGTGTATTGTGTGTATGTATTGTGTGTGTGTCTTATGTGTGTGTGTCTTATGTGTGTGTGTCTTATGTGTGTGTGTATTGTGTGTGTTGTGTGTGTGTGTGTTGTGTGTGTGTGTTTTGTTGAATGCGAATGTTTGTTGCACTATTGGGCGCTATTGGGCAGCAATTGTTGCTCATCCGGCAGCGGCAATTGTTGCTCCTGTTGCAGTTGTTGTTGCTGCTGCTCCTGCTGCTGCGACGCGGATCTCTCCGCATTGTTAGCTGCCGGATTGGCGTATAAATGCCAGAGCACCACAAGACTGAACACGCACAACAAACATATTGCTAATTCTTATCTCTTGCGACGCTTCGTCTTCTTCTTCGTGCCACTCGCCTGTACCGTAACGCCCACGCCCATGTTCAAACTCAATGTGGGCGTGGCCAGCGGCAAATGTTGCTGCTGCTGCTGTTGTATGGCAGTTGTTGTTGTTGTTGTTGCCGCAACTCCTGCTCCTCCCGCTGCAGCTGTAGATTTTGTTGTTGCTGTTGCAGCGCCCGTTGTCATTGTTGTCATTGCTGTTGTTGTTGTCTCAACGCTGCTGTCCTCGGCAGAGCTGTTAGATGTCGATGATGAGGAGGTGGCCGCCTCAATGGCTGCAATCAAATTGATTTTATGCTCGAGTTTTTTCGTCTTTAGTTTCGAGTGAATGTTGTTGTTGCTGTTGTTGCTGCTGCTGTTGCTGCTGCCGCTGCTGCCCGGATAATGCATCTTATCATCAGATGTTGTTGTTGCCGTTGTTGTTGTTGTCGCTGTTGTTGTCGTTGTTGGCACGGCACCTTCGCTGTCTGTGGTTGTGCCGCCATTGCTGCTCCTGCCAAAATGCACCAAATCCTTGGGCAGTGCAGCAGTACGTAGAACATCCTCTCGATCATCGTCATCATCGTCATCATCATCATCATCATCATCATCATCATCATCGTCGTCGTCGTCATCATCAGCTTGATCGTCACCATCATCATCATCATCATCCTGATCCCGATCATCATCATCATCATCATCGTTATCATTATCAATGTCGTCGTCATCCTTGTCTTGATTTGGAGCTGCATCCTCCTGCTGCTGTGAATCACACATGCTGATGCTGATCAAGGGACGCAACTCCTCATCATCCTCAACCTGAGCAGCAGCAGCAACAGCTCCTGATTTCTTGATCGATCTCTTGTGTTTTTTGCTTAGCTTTTTGGGCTCATTCTGCATGATCAGCAGCTCCTCCGAACCGGATGAGTTATTTGAGCTGCATAGCGATTTGTGGCGGCTGTCAACAGTAGCAGCAGCAGCAACAGCAGCAGCAGCAGCAGCAGCTGATGTTGATTTCTCGTCAAGCAGCTGCTGGGCATATTCATGCTCATAGTGCAGGGAGCCGCACAGCGCCAGGATCAGATTCTGTTCGGTGAAGCCGCGCGGCGGTGGCGTTATTTTCCTTGGCATGGCGGCACTCTCCTGCACAGGACTCTCGAAATTGATGAGGCTACGCTCGCCACTGCTCGCAATTTTATCGGGCGCCTGGAGCGGTTCGAGTGCCGGCAGCGGCGGCAACGTTTCCAGCGGCTCCAATGTGCCCAGCAGGAAATCATCAAATGGCGACTCTTTTTTCGCCCGCGGCTGATCCTTGAGGGGCGTTAGTGTTAGCTCCTTGCGACTGCCCAGGCTGGGAAAATCGATTGTTGTTGTTGCTGTTATCGTTGTTTGCTGTTTTTCGGGCGTTTTCCAGACGCTGCTCGTTGGCGTCAGATCCAGCACTTTGACCTGGTAGTTGGTTGGTGGCATTGCTTGGTTGGCTTTGCTCTTGTTTTGATTGAGTTTGAGCGGTTTTGATGGCGACGACTCCTTTTGCTCCAGCTGCTGTTGCTGCTTCTGCTCCTTCTGCAGCTGCTGCTCGTTGGTCTCCACTTGCAGATTGAGTCCTTGCGCACTGGCGCTGCTTATCATCACCGCTGCAATGGCATCCCTTTTAGCCAGCAGTTGATCGGCGGCATCGCGCTCGTCTTGCTCTCGTTCCTGCTCCTGCTCCGAATCGGTATCTTGATCCCGTTCCCAATCGGCTGCCTCCTCGTTCTCATGCTTCAGTTGGGGCTTCTGTTCCTGGCCCTTCTTCAGTTTGTGCTCCTGCTGCTCTTGCTTTAGCTCTTGTTCTCGCTTGAGTCTCTGCTCCTTTTTCATTTGCTCTTCCTTTTCCTGCTTCAGCTGCAGTTCCTTTTTCACCTTTTGCTCCTGCTCCTGCACCTTCTCTCTCTTTTAGCTCCGCTTCACGTTTTCGCTCTTCTTGTTCCTGTTCCGCTTTCAGCAGCTCCTCCTCCGCTCGCTTCAGCTCCACTTGCTCCCTTTCCTTCTCTTTTTCTCGCTCCCTCTCCCTCTCCCTATCCATCTCCTGCTGCTTTTTGTCTTTTTTATTAGCGGTCTTCTGCATCTGCTGCTGCTGCTGTTGTTGTTGTTGTTGTTGTTGTGCTGCTGCTGCTGCTTTATTTGCCTTGTGCTTGGCCGCTTTGGACTTTTTATTGCTTGTTGTTGTTATTGCTGTTGTTGTCGTTGTTGCTTTTAGCGACAGCGTGGAGCTTATCGATGTCTGCAGCTCATCATCGACAAACGTTTCATCCTCGCTACTGGCAGTTGTTGTTGTTGTTGGTGTTTGTGTTGTTGCTGGCTTGGCAGTTGTTGTCGTCGTTGCTGTTGGTGTTGTTGTTGTTGTTGGTACTGCTGCTGTTGCTGCTGCAATTGGTTTATTGAGATGCGAGAGCTGAGCAAAGCGCAATGCTTGTGCCGCATCCTCGGCAGCTGCTTGAGATTTCAATGATTTCTGTCGCTTCTCCTTTTGCGTGATAACCTCATCCACCTCCTTGGCTATGACGGGCACAATCAGCTTATTGACCAGCACAACTGGCGGCTTGTTGTGGTCATCGCGCTGCTTCTGCTGCTGTTGCTGATGATCACCGCCAGCAGCATCCTGTTGCTCGCGCTGCAATTGTAGCTCGTGTTTCCGCTGCTCGGCGAGGTCATCACAAAAGATGGCGACAACCGGCCGAAATAGGGCCTCATCGCAATTCTCATGGATGACGCAATCCTCGGCCGCCAGCTGACCGACAACCTCATCCAGCATATCCGTTTGCAGCTCACCACTGATGCCGGCATGTACATCGGTCACCGTGCCCAACGGATTCACAATTTTCTCAATGCGCGGCGTTATTGTGCCCGCTATTGTTGTTGCTGCTGTTGCTGTTTTATTGTGGCTCGTTGTTGCAGTCAGCTCGTAGCTGCATATATTGGGCAGGACACTGGCTAGGGCGGCCAATGCGGCAGCGCTGTGCGGATGCAGCTGCTCCTCGTCCGCATCGTGCTCGGCCAGAGCATCATAGTAGCAGGTATTGTCGCAAGCAGCTGATGTTGCTGTCGTTGATGTTGCTACTGTCGCTGTCGCCGTGCAGCTGGCAGCAACAGGTGCTATCGTTTCGGTAGCAACATCCGCGGTGCGCTGAGCAAAGCAGCCAGCTGCTTGGTTGGTTCGTTGGTTGGTTGGTTTGGTGGTTGGTTGGTGGCACAAGAGGAGGGATTGGTGTAGTGGAGGCATTCGTATTCGTCGCACAGAGAACAGAGAAGAGAAAACAAATTTGTATGAGAAAAGCGCATTTGCCAAAGATATGCATTTTAATTTAACTCATTTCTTTCTTATTTCAATTTTAATTTACATTTTTTTTTTTCATTTTTTTTTTTTTGTTTTTTTTTTTTGTTTTAGCACTTAGTAAGCGTAGAAAAAGTAACTGCAACTGTTAAATGCATAAGTAGCAAGAACAAAAATTAGGCTTAAATGCAAAACGCAAAATATTTTCTTTATTTCTCTTTTTTTGGTTTAGTGAAAAATGTTTTTGCGACCAAATTGTAATTTTTTTTTTTTTTTTTTACATTACACAAGTGTATTTTTTTTTTAAATTTGAGTGAGTTTTTTTTTTTAAAGGTTCAAAGTAAAAGCACTTTTCGTAAAAAATTTTGAAAACAAAACAAAATGGCAATAAAAATTCAATAATTTTATATTCGAAAAAAATAATGGAATTTCGTATTTAGAACGATTTTTTATTTTGAATTTTAAATTATTATTATTATTTTTTGTTGTTGTTTATTTGAACGAAATTAGATGGCTTTTTGGCTTTTTAGGCAAGAATTCATGTAGATTTCATGTGCTCTTTCTTCTCAACTGTTCTCTGTCTCTTTCTCTCTCTCTCGCTCGCTCTCTGTTTCTCTCTCTCTCTCACTGTTTCACTCGCACTCGTTGATTGAATCTTTTTTTTTTTTTTTTTTTTTTAATTTTGCGTTTTTTTTTTGTGTTTCGTTTGAACAAAATTTTGAAACTCGACAAAAGCGTAAAACGAATGGGGAAAAGCCCAGTAAAAGTGAAGCGTTAACGAGAAGTAGTTGGAGAAGAAGCTAAAGAAGAAGAAGACCATGATGATAAAGAAGAAGAAAAGAAGAAGAAACAGCGGGGCACAAACTGAACAAGTTGCACCAGTTAGTTTTGCAAGGGTTTTGGTTTTGTTAAGGCCTATTTAAGGTATGGGCTTGGTTATTAATCGGGGAAGGTTACGATAACGAATTTGCTGAAAGAGAAGTCGCCATTATTTTGTGGTACATTTTAAGAGAATCGCGTCTGCCAATACAGTAATGAAACAGACTTCAAAAAAGACTGGTGGGGTGGGGTGGGGGTGGGTGTCGCAGAAAGTAGAGCTCTAATCTATCAAAGAAAGAAAGTCAAGGAAATAGTTCAAAGAGAAGCCAATTTATGTGCGTGTGTGTGTGTGTGTGTGTGTGTGTAAGGGAGCGTACGTGTGATTCAAGAATTTCAATCAATTTCAAAAGTTTGTTTTTGGTTTAGCTGTGATATAAAAATTGTTGGTTAGCTTAAATTTAGTACATATTTTAGAATATTGAATAAATTGCGAGTATATCGGCCAGATATATATATATATATATATATATATATATATATATGTACATTTATATAAAATATATATATATATACGTCAGCTGTCCGATTCTAACCACAATATATATATAAATTTATATGTACACCAAAACACCGCAAAGTAGGATAAAAACGGGAAAGAAGAAGACCAGAAAGAAGTTTGACCAAAATTGAAGAAGTTGCGCGAAAGAAAGAAGCACAAGCAAACACACACAATGAATGAGAAGACGACTGATCATGATGATGATGATAAGCATGGTTTGGGCTGGGATGGGGAAGCTAGGTAGGTAGGTAGGTAGGTAGGTGGGGGGGGGGGGGGAATCACTGCGATTGCCGCCCATTTAAATACACATAAAACTTAAGAGAACCAATGCCAATTTCGTGGTGTTTTTCAAAAATATTTCGATTTCACCAGTTTCAATTCAACGTTTTCTATAAAGCGCTCAAATTACAAAACGATTTGGTTAAATAAAAAACAAGAACTAAAAAAAAAAAAACCAAATCTTGTGGTGATAAGTCGGAAACGAAAAAAATAATTCAAAGCAGGCATCAAAAGCAAAGATGCCTGTGAAAACGTGAAACAGTTAACAAAGTTTTTGAACATTTAACGATAACGATAACGATAACAATAATAATTAATATTAATCGTTTAGCAAGTGTGGTGCTCAAACGTGATTCATATATAAAATTTGTACATTTAATGGAAACATATTATCTATGCCGATTTTTGAAGAGATATAAAAAAGTTATTTTGATTGAATTAGAATTGGTTGGAAAGTAAGCTTAACAAAAGATATTGAAGTGGAAATCTTGTTTTGGAAGATTACATTTGACAGCTACAATTTGGTCCCTAGCAAACACTCTTTCAATATTATCCAAATTTATGCTACATTTCAGTTTTTTTTTCTATCTCTCCGCAATCAATTGAATCACGTGTAAACACAATTTTTTAAACGTTTTATAAATATTAGATTCAGCTTGAATCGGTTGTAATAGAGACGTCTTGACTTACCCGTCTCGCGACGTGCTGCTGCCGTTGATGGCGACTCGCGCATGGCATCGGCCAGATCCTCCTTGAGACGCATATCGCCGTGTCCATAATCCGAATCCAAATGACCATGACGAAAGCGATCCATCAACTTGGGGCTCTGCTCAATGCTGCCTGCAGCACCACCAGCAAAACAAACACCAAAATTTACATTTGTAAAATAATTGTCAATAATTGTGCAATTGATAGGCGACGACTCACTGTAGGAACCGGATTCGATGAGCACGGGCACACCGGCCCGATGTCCGCCAGTTGTCACAGTCGATCCTCCGGCAACGGCAACGCCACTCAGCGGCATATTCAATGGACTCGAACGATCGACAGCGGTTGAAATGATGCTCGGCTGGACGAGGAGCCAGCAGCTGTTGCTGTCGACGGCAGCGCTGTGGTTGTCGTCTTCGTTACCCCAATTTCCACAGCCTCCGCATCCACATGATTCAAATTCGATCTAAGTGGCCACAATATATATATATAAATATTTTTTAAAATCAACTTGATCTCAGAATCAAAATTTGAAGTCTCTCTACGAATCTAACTGGGGATATTTAGTCAATATATATATATATATATATATTTACCCGCTGGGCGTATTGTAGTTCTTGAAAACGAACTGCGGCCCCATCCAAAGCCGACGATGTGGCCCGGCATGGGTGATAATCTCGACCTGGGCCAACCAGCTCTCGGCCCGCTCGTCGGCCTCATCGAACAGATGGCCACTGTCCATTAGGAGGCTGGCATGGCGATCCTTGATCAGCCAATTGTCCAGCGCCAGCGGTGGTATGATTTCTTGAGATCCATCCTTGCGTCGCCCCAGATTCCACTGGGCCTTCGCCTCCACCTCCAACTCGATGGGCGTATCATCACAAATCTTCTCTTTGGCAACATCTGCACCACAAAAATCCCAAATCAAATCAATTAGCGTTTCCCGATCAATCAATCATATATCGCACAAATGTTGAACTCACTTGCGGCTAACTTCGTGTCCAGATCGTACTGGATGAGAGCACCGTGTCCGGCCATCACGAACAGTGAATCGACCGCCTTGCGCTGGACGCGATGCGGTGCCTCACGTGTCGCCGTCGGCGGCTCGAGCAGCCACGAGCGCGACTTGGCGAAGGTGGCACAAACGCTCAACGGTTTGCCACTGTCATCCGATAGGGAGGACAAACGTTGACGCTGATGCGAACCGATGCCATGATGGCCGCCGCCGACGCCGCTCGAATGATGGCCGCCAAGACCGCCACCACTGCCGACGCCGCCGATGCCTCCGCCACCGCTGCTGCCGACGCCACCCAATGTGGCGCTGCCGGGCGGCGAGCCGAGGGCAAACGGTTGACGCAGTTGCGCCAACGGCTGAACAACAGCTGGTCGTGGAAATGGGGGCAGAGTGGGATTATGATACGGCTGCAACGATTGCACAAACGTTGTGCTCTCCGAATGCGAGATCGGCGAACTGGAGCGTCCGTCGGCGCCGAGGCCGGCGCTGCGATGGAAACGCGACAGCTTATTGACCACATGCAGGGAGGTGTGCGTCCGTACGCCCATCGCACCGCCATACGGTGTTATGGGGAAGACGTGGGTGGTGCCGCGCAACGTGGAAACGGCCGCCCAGCGTGAGTCCAGCGAGAACGCAATATGCTGCACTTTGGCACTCGTATCGCCCCGATGCAGCACGTACAGATGATGCACAGCTGCCAAACTCGATCCGACCGGATGCGGTTGGATGCGAAAAACATGGAAATCATGTCCGCGACGATCTGCCGTCAACAGCAGCATGCCCGAGCTATCGAATTCCATGGCGACCAGGGCCTCGCTGTGCGCCACAAAATGGGCAACAATCGGATCGACAATGGAGCCAATTGGTGTGCCCGTCGTCGGGCTATAATCCTTGACGGTATGCTATGAATAATTGATATATATATATATATATATATAAGCACATATATATATTGAGTTGGTGAACTTACCTTGATATCGATGATGGACACCACGCCAGATTGCTTGGCATCGGCGCTTCCCGTTGCGGAATCGAAACTGCCACTTTTGGAGCTATTGCCACTGCCGGTGCCAGTTAAACCGGCTGCGACCTGTTCACCCAACTCGCGGAGACCTTTGCCAAAGGATTTGGCTGCATTTAGCACCGTTGCCGTATAGCTGGGCACACCCTCGCCGTCACAACCGCCACCGCTGCGCTTCGATTGGAGCAACTTGTGCTCCGCATATGCCAGCCAGCGTGGTCCAAGTGCAATCGGATTCGGATTGATGCTGTCATTAGGTGGGGCAAAAGAGATCAACGATTACATTTAGCCAAAACTGTATTCCTTACACCGGCTGCTACATTTTCTACAGATGAGTCTAAATTTTGAACTAAACAAAATCAAATTGCAAAAAAAATCCCCATAAATCGAACTTCAGTCAATAGATACGCTCATACCTCGCTATACGGCCGCTCTTTATACGGCATTTCGTTAGCCAAGTTAGCGAGGTATGGATGAATACAAACATATGTTATCTATATATATAGACAAAGCAATTATTTCACCCAATTACACTATTTTCGAACAATTCTGTTTATGTTCTCATATGGTTCTCACTCAACTCGAACTTGTTTTGTCTACAAACACAAAATAATTTCACTAGATCATTTCTATTTGGAGTAAAATTTCAAAATTGAATCATCTATTAAAAAGAAGAAGAAGAAAATTGTATCTTTCCGTCCAATTTCAAGGTGAACAAATCGATTAATCAAATATATTTGAAGCCACTTACCCGGGACTGGGAAAGCAGGTGGTAATTGTTAGTCGATCCTCGAGGGTTCGAGCATCAAAGACGGCCAGACGCTCATGGAAACTAATGACGACCGCCGATCGATTCGCCTGGATGTCCAGCACAGCATTCTTGAACTTGATCGTTTTCACCTGGGCGCCCGTCTTTAGAGACATAAAATTTACGGCACTAAAATGCGCCGACGACGCAGTCGATGAATGACCAAATCCGCCTCCGCCGACGCCGCCACCCGCCGAACCGGAGCCGGAACCGCCAGAGATGTGATGATGACCACCGCCGGATAAAAGGCCACTGACCGCAGCACTGCCACCATCGACGAGGGCAACAAGCGGACGTTTCTCGGCAAAAGCATCGACCGGCTCATCAGCCCGTCCATTGTCATCCAAAGCACTGGCCGCCGTCGCCGGTGTGGGCAGGACACGGAGGGCAGTGACGACACCGTGACGCCACGATAAAACCTCAACTGCCTCACCATTGGCCGGAATGGCCCACACCTGAACACCGAGACCATAGCCAAGGATCAAAAGGAGCGGCGGTGCAGCGTTCCCCTCCAGTTCCCAGTCATCGCCGAAACGTGGATCGCTCACATCGGCACTCGTCTCGAATCGTGCCCACGTAATGGTATCCTTGGGATCCTGCAACGGCTGATGCACCAGCGTCACATCATTTATGAATCCAATTGCCGAATCCAATATCGAGCGATCGCTAACTGCTTGTGGAGGCACAATTGCCGGCATGCCACCGCTACCCCCAACACCACTACCACCACCAGCACCACCACTGCTCCCTCCGCTGCCGCCAGACGACGATTGATGATGATGATGTTGATGCTGATGATGGCTGTGTTGGTGGCGGCGTGGCGAATCTGCGGACATTATGTGATCCTCCTGCCTTGCTTTGCAGCCGACGACGACGTCTCAGCTGCTCCGTTCACGTTAAGGCAAAGGGAGCTGGAGTGAGCGATGCGCTCTCTCGCTCGCACAGCTGCTGAAGACAACGGAGACAGGCTGTCTGTCTGTGTGGCAACGCTGCGCTGCCTCAAATTAAGTCTTTGCGTATGTGTGTATGTATATGTGTGTCAGCCAGCTGTTGTCAACTGCAAATAGAAAGCAGAAAAATAAATAAACAAACTGCAAGCTCTCTCTCTCTCTATCACTCTCTCGCTCTCCTGTCTGTGTCTACTGGCACTCTCGCAATCAGTGCTGCCAATTGTAGTTTATGGCTGTTGAGTTGCATTTTTTTTTTTTTGGCTTTTTTATTTAATCAAGTTATATGCTTAACTGATAATGTATTTATAGGTATATTAACAGACAGTTTATTTGCGAATTTTAAACATAACAAAATATGATAAGTAGAGTGGCTAAAAGCAAATTAAAAAGCACTAAGAGTTACTATTGGCACTGATAGTTATTTTAAATATAATATATATTTTATAAATATTTCTTATCTTTTAATTTAAATTTAATTTTAAATTTTATTTTGTTCTGACGACCGACTTTAGTTGACGCTAAATAAATATGGAAAACACTTAATCTCAGTTTCGAAAATAAGACTCAGCTTTTTTTTTAAATTTGTTTTTTCCGTTAGCTTTTTATGGTGCAGTTAAATCTCAGTTGGCATATTTTCGAAAATAAAATTTAGCTCGTTTTACTTTGTTTGGCTGCCAGCTAAAGCTAGCTTTTTATGCTTCTCAACACTGACTGCGTTCTCTGTCTCTCTCTCTCTCGAGCTGTGCAATTTGCAATTCCGCTCGTTTGTGCTTTGTCTCAATCAAATGCTTTTAATCTTTGCACACTCGTGCCAGGCCCACTCCCTTTCTCCTCACCACGCCTCCACACGGTCCGCGCACCCCTTCTTTTAAGTTTTATTAGCACATTACGTGTTTTATTTTTTTCCGCTTCACTATTTGCACACACTTGCAAAAGGGGCGACAGCGATTCCATGGGGCGTAAATTAAGTGCAATAAAACAATATGTACCAACGCACACACACACACATACAGAGTTATAGTGTGCGCCACGCAATTGAACACCAAAATATATTTGTATTAATAAACAACGTAAATAGCAGCTAGCGGCTGAGGTAAACAGTAAACTAACTAAGCTCATTTAGTAAACAAATTTTTGTAACGTGTTTTTTGCTTTTGCTATTACTGTAAATATAAAACAACAATAGTTATCATCATCAGGCCATCAGCAGAAGTTGAAGCAACAATAGCAAAAGAAACCAAACAAGCACAAGGCACAAAAGCAAGAGCAACGGCAACAAAAACACAAAGCCAAGCTTTCAAGCTAGAGCCAAGAAGTGAGAAAGAGAGAGACCAACAGCTGTGCGCAACGAATGCAAAATAGCAAAGAGTAACATTAACCCGTGCGCGATCTGCTCGTTTGCTTTAGCCCCACAAACGAACTTCTTAAAGAGAGGTTAAATATTGTCTGATAAAAATGATTATTTGCGCTATACATTTGGATTTAGCATGATTGGCTGCAAAATTAAAAGACAAACTCGTTTCTCGATTGACATGACGTATATACATACATAAGTAAATGGGCAACAATAAATTACATACATATATGAGATAATCGAACAAGCCACAGATCAGCGCTGTCAAATAATACATATATGTATATGTGTATGTGCGCATAACTAACAATATGTCTATGCGATAAGTACAACTGTACATATGTATGATGTATGTAATTGTAACGTAATTGAAGGGGATTGTAAATTGTGCACAACAATGGGGGTTAAGGTTAAAAAAAACTGTTTCACAAAGCGCATGACGCATTGCTAAAGTTGATTTCTATTTGTGGCTCTTTGTTTTGAAGCAACGGTTAAGCGGTCAGCGAAAGGGAGAGAGAGGGGAGGCGAGAGGCGGCATTGCATTCCGTAATTGACTTGCGCACACGCGCAGCAGCAACGACAGCGACACCGACAATAGCAACAGTTACTAAAAGCAATGTCACAACCACATACACATTCACACACATACCCTTCGCACACCGAAACGCATTTTGTCTTTGTTTTGCAATAGGCAACAAAACAAAACAAAAAACAGCAGAAGCAATCGCTGTACGCTTTGTGCGAGAGAGTGAGAGACGTGTGTTTGTGTAAATTGGTGTGTCAATGTTAATAAGCCAGATAGCTAGTCAGTATGTTAAGCCAATGGTTCCATTCCGTTCGTTCGTTCGATTTCTTTGTCCACACGCAAAAAAAAAAAAGCTCATGAATGCGTGTGTGTGTTGGTATGTTATTGTTTATGCTGTTCATTGCCAAAGCCACTTGACAAAAATCGACGCCAAGCGCTTTTGGTGGACAAAGAAAATCACAACAAAACGCAAAGCAGACACACAGACACTCACACGCACAATATGATGTGAACAGGTGTTACTGAAATTAATCACACACACAAGCGCACATCATTTCAAAAGCGCACGCAATTTAATGCAAGGGACATAGTGCGAAAGAGAGAGAGAGAGAGAGAGTGGGAGAGCGAGAGAGTCGCAATAATCAAGCACCGTATGCAATTTGAAGCTAATTAAATGCATAAATTTTACCCACTGTGTGTGATTCACAGCATGGGTGAGCATAAGAACAAGTGGTTGGTGGGGGTTTGATTATCAATGTGTCATTGTTGTCAATATGCCATAACTGAATTACAAATAAACCTTGAAGGTCCTTTGTCGAATTAAATTGAACTTAATTGAATAATCAATATGTGCGTCGCGGAATTGAGAAATTGCGACAGCCTTGGAAATAATTTCGAAATCGTCACAAGTCCTGGCAAACAATCGATAGCAAATTAGACTTATTAGGCTAGTCAATTTGTAAGTCAATTACAATAACTATCGGACGTAGGAGCTTAGCTGTAAAAATATTTTTTTTTATTTGTAATTCATATGAATCATTTCAAAATGATAAAGCAGAAAGCTATAAATTTGGAAGCTAATTTTATTCGACTTTTAGCAAATCGATATTTAAATGTAATTGAAAAAAAAAAGCACATTAATAAAAATAAAAAAATGTTTGGTGACTGTAGTTTTAATGATATGCTTAATTTAAAATTCTCAACTTGCTGGGTTAGTTAGAACTGATAATCAAGTGGTTTCGCTGGGTTTTCAGAACACGTACACCTCTGACAAACGCCAAGAATGCAAAATACTGTGTTTTTTTTAAGGAACGTTCACAAATACATATGCATCAGGTGTACACATACTTGTGCACTTGAGTGTAACAGGACTGTAAGAAATTGGCAACTGGGTGGTTTATTCTATTTGTTTATTTATTTTTATTCCCATTCATGCGCAGCTACTTTGGCAAACATTTTTGCAGTCAATTTCAAACATTTTCGCAAGCAGAGAGGTGGTGGTGGTGGTGGGGTGGGGTAAGAAGTGGAGGAGTAGGCAGAGAGATCTTTGCGTTTTGCACTTTTCACTATCAAACAAATATAAAGCAAGAAATTCTCGTCAAAAATTGTGTCAATGCATTTTGGTGTCTGTCTTTGTTAAGCTGCTGCATCTACTAATTCAATTGCTTTATTTTTAGTTGCTGCTGTTAATATATGTATATTTATATAAATATATATATATATATTTTGTTGGAAACAAAGACCCCCCACAGCCCAAAAGCAATTATCAAAATAAGTAAAACAAGAAAACAAAAAAAAACACAACACAAATAACAAAAAACAACGGTCAGCTGCAACGAAAATGTTGTTTTCTGCTCTTCACTTTTGTCTCCTCTCGCGCTCTATTTTTCGCTCGCTCTCTCTTTCTGTTTAAGCTAGTAGAGCGTTGAGCACAGTGGTATTGAAGCTGTCAAGAAAGTGAATAACATGATCATATAGAGATTTAGAATCATTGCAGAGAAGTGACGTGATTACTATTTTATTGATTACTATTTTTACTATTTTACTGTTCTCTTTTGCATTATTGAATTTGATTTTTAATTAATTAAATAAATCGCATCTATATCATGTGGCTTTCCATATTTAATTTTGTTTTCTAGACTATACACACTAATGTGTAAACCACGGTTCCAAAGTGTTTCACTATCAGTACGTTCCACTTAGTCTCTGTTGTTGTTATTGGTGGTGGTGCTGTTGCTGTCGTTGTCTATCTAACGCGCAGTGTTTCACTGCTTCTCTTCTGTCTGTTTTGTACGTGTGTGTGTGTGTGTGCGTATTTGCGTTGTATTTGTGTGCACACCGATGTCGTCTGTGTATTTTTATAAGCAAAGCAAATTGCGAGAAAAACAAAGTATTCACTGCTTTTACAAAATAACATGAAAATTTGACAAAATTATTTAAATGTACAATATACATATAAATATAAATTATGAAATCTTGTTGTTTACATATATATATATATATATATGTTGTTATATATATATATATATATACTTAAATATATAAATATCTGTATGTGTATATATGTATGTGTATTTTTTTGGCGTATGTATTTTTTTTTGTGTACATGAAATAGTTTTGAAAACAATAAACAAAAAAATTGCATAAATTAAAATTAAAGTTTTTGAAAATGAATGGGTTTTTTATTGTTGCGATCAACAAAAAAACAGGGTTTAAAAAAAATAAATAGGGACAACAACAAACTTACCACTCGACGCTGCTGCGTTGTTGTTACGACGTCAAGAAACAGTTGAGAATTGGTAGACGACGACGACAGCAGCAGCAGCAGCAACACACACACACGCCTGATACTCGTTTCACTCGTGCCAGTTCCGTTCCGTTCCACTCTGCTCAGTTGCTAGTTATTGCTGATGATGGTGATGAGGACACAGTGGAAAGAACCGCACAAACAACAACACAAACAAAAATCATATGTTTTCAGTTATTGGCGTCTTGTTGTCGTCTTCCTCTTCTTCTTGTGATTGTTGTGTTATTGCTTTTTATTGTTGTCTCGTTGCAGTCGGCAGCAGCAGCAACAGTAAATATGTTTGAATTTCCTTTTAAGGCTGGCAACAACAGACAAACTGCGTCTCGAGTTCTTTGGTATCTGCACCAACCAATACAGGGACACGCCCCCACACACACAAGCACAAACCCTTGAGAGGGCAAACACAAAGTCGAGCTTGGAAACAAACTTTTCAAGTGCAAAGCTCCCGCTTCAGTTTTGTTTGAATTGTATCAAAAACAAAAAAAAAAAAAACAACAAATATTGCTATTCTCCTTCGTTGTTGTTGCTATTGCTGCTGCTGCCTCGCTCGCTCCCACGCACACACACGCACACACGAACAATCGAACAGAGAGAAAGAGGGAGAGAGAAGGATAGAGAGGCGGGCTGCGACGGCTGCGTCGTAAGTTCTTTTCTTTTTTCTTTGCTCTCCGTTTTCGTTTTTTGTTTTGCGTTCAGATTCTACCTCAGCTGCTGCTGATGGTGTTTTTGTTGTTGTCGTTTTTGCTGTTGCTGCTTCTTGCTAGCACACAAATTAACTGCGACATTAAAATTAAATCTCTGCGTTTCGTTTTTTTTTTGTGCTCGTATTATTAATTATTTTCAACTCTGCTCCACTTTGTAATATTTTGTTTTTTCTCACAAAGTCTTGTTGTTGTTGTTGCTGCTGCTGCTGCTGCCTATTGCGCCTATTGATTGATTTCACTTTTCTTCTGCGTCTCTACTACTGCAGCCCAAACTGCAACACAAAAAAAAAAAACAATGAACAAACAAAAAAGTTTAACTCTCGAACAATAGACTAAAACAGCGAATTTTTGATTTTTGTTGTGTTGTGTTACGATTGCGATTGCGCTTGCAACTTGTATTCCTGTATTGGGCTATTTTGTAATATATATTTTTGCACACTCTTTACACAAAATTGATTGTGTATTGTGTTGTTGTGGCGCTGTCGTCGTTGCTGTTGCTATTGCTCAATACGCGTCCGCACCGTCGAACTGCGAACTATTTTCGAATTTATCGATTGCTGCTGCGACAGGAATTGTTTTCCACTTGCTATCGATAGGGCCAACGATATATCGTAAAATGTTTAGTCTTTCATTTTTTCTTTTCGCTGTTTGTCATTTTAATATTTTACTGTTATGTTGTTATGTAATTAAGTTGTAATGTTTTGCAATTAAATTCTTAAACTCATATAAAAAGACAAAAAGAATGGGAGAGAACATAAAATAAAGCAAAGTGCGATTATTATACATATGCTGATCAAGATTATGCAATTTGCTCATCTTCAAAATCGATTGTCACTATCGATAAGGAGAGCATTAAAAATCTTTTAATTAAATTTTAGAGTTTTAATTTACTTTTGTTTTTATTTCATTATATTTTGCATAAATTGCATAAATAACATATAATAATCACAAATAAACTTGAATATTATCTTAGAGCTGCCATCGTTTCATTCTATTAGTGTTTTGAAATTGCCGATATTTAGCGGGAAACTTTTCAGTGTTGAGTATGACACTAGAATTAAGAGTGCTAAAAAACACAAAAGTTGTTTGTACTTAAACTTCGCGCCATACAAGTAATACGATAAATTAAAAATAAATAATTGACAAATTATAAATAAAAAGTTACTACATTTATACACCATATCTTAGGTTTAATAATTAGTATAACACAATTTTTTTGTATATTAGAAGCGCTTATGCTAAAATATTGTGCTTACAGGTTTAATATATGCTTAAGGTTCCTATGCTTTTATTTGGATAATACTGAATTTTTTTAAGCTACATTAATTTTTCCAATAATTATTTTTTTATAATAAAACTCAGAAGGAGTTCATGTAGTGATTTGAAAAGTGTTATACTGGCGCCAGGAATGGGTCACACTGGGCAAGGACCGTCAATGTTAATAACATGGATCGTCTCTCAGCTGCGAGAGTCCCTGGCTGTTGGTTAACACTAACAGTGCTATTAAAATTCCAAACATATGTTATCATCCTCTAACATCTGTAATTGGCAATGTTCTCAATTCCAATTGCGTCCTTAAAACGTTTCGGTTACTTTAAGCAACTAAATATAGCGAAAAGTGATCCAAATTTGCTGCAAATGCAATTGCTAAATCGAGCGACACGATTATCTAAGCTCGCTGCACATAAATTGAGTTAATGCAATGCAGACCACTGTGCAACGCTGTAAACGGGAACATGGCCGATAAACAAGCATTCTGATTGGATTGTTGTCCATGCGTTCTCATTGCCAGTTGGACGGCGTAAGAGTTAACGTCAGTAGGCAGCAAGACGTAGACGACAATGGTTGTGTTTTTTTGTTGTTACGTGAACGTTGACTTTATTTATGCATAATAATATTATTATTAATAATAATCACTTTTTTTTTGCGTTTTTTTTTTGTGTGCGTGTGCGACAAACAACAATCGGAACAACAATTATGCAAATTACAAATTAATACTAAAATGTTAGTGCAAAGTGTACCGTAAATTTGTTTATCGAATATTACAAAAGATAATTAAAATAATTACGACGAAAACAACAACAACAGCAAACAACCACAACAACAGTACAACGTAAATATAATAAATATTATTTCGTGCGGCATTTTTGTTGTAGTTTAACGTTTCAAATGCTCGTTTCTTGTTATGATTTTTGGTTTACGTTCACGAGAACGTTTACGTTGTTGTACACAATTACGTTATGTTGCCTTCATTTGTTTTGAGTAGTTTTGGGGAAATTCCAATTGGTATTTTACTAACAGTGCTTCGAATGAAAACAAAAAATTAAGAAATTTAACAAAGCGGTGCAAAATACAACAATATTAAACACTTTGTACATGGCAGCAAGAAGCAGAAAAAGCCGCAACGCTGACGTTGACATCCTCACACACACGCACACATTGCGCTCATCTCGCTTGTTCTCACAAAACAAACACGCTCTCTCCACGCGCTTGTGTGTGTGGTAGAACGTGGTAGCTGGCAAGCAACCTAATAAGAATAAGTTAACAAACTGACGACGTGTGTTTCAGGTTCGTGTTAAGCATGAGAGAGCGGGTGGTGGGGTCAAGGGAAGCAGGACGCGAGCGCTCTCTTTGCGCGCGCTCTATCTCTCTTTGCTCTCTCGCTCTGTTACGCGCTGACATTCATTGATTTTTCTGCTTTGTCATAGTGGAAGGAAAAATGTGTGCGTGTGTTGTGTAGTGGGGGGTGGAGGGGGGGGGGTGGGGTAACAAGAAAGGCAAAGAAGGCGAATGGGCAACCAAGGTGAACTCTGCAAGAGCCTGATTCGAGAGCGAGAGTGAGCGAGATGAAGTGAGTGAGAGACCTGCAACGAAAAGGAAAACAAAGGGAATAAAATGACAATTCACAGTTAGCCACAATTGGAGGTTATGTTACACTAAAGTCGAAATAAAATCGTTCATAATTTGTAGCTGTTGGCGCGGCTTGCGTAATTTGTTAAATGAATACATATATCTATTTTTTTATTATTTTTTTTTTTGTTATGCGAGCAGCAAGCAAACCAGCGAAACAGAACGAGGCGAGAAGCGCCGCTTTTGGCCACCATTAACAGCAACAGCAACAGCAACAATAACACCAACAACAATAACAGCAACAAAGCATAACAGCAAACAGAACCAGTAACATCAATAACAGCGTCAAAGAGCGCAAACATCAGCAAGAGAGAGAGACACACAGAGAGAGAGAGAGAGAGAGAGATAAAGAGAGCGAGCGTGAACAAATAATGGCAATATAAAAAACTCTGCTTCATAAAAATGTTGGCTAAAGCACAGGCTCTAATTGTTAAAGCGATAGCATTTTGTTTATCACATTTTTGATTATCACTTAGATAACATAATTGATAGCACCTGCTCTACTCTTCTCTGCTGCTCACTTTCAAGATCAACTCGCCGCCGCAGGTTGCTGATCATCTCTCTCCCTCTCGCTCGCTGTGCAAAAAATATAACAAAAACAAAATTTGTAATGCAATGCAAAAACCGTTTTCCAATTGGCAAGACTTGCATGTGTGTCCAATTGGGCACAAATCACCTGAACAGGAGCAGCAACATAAGCGACCGCTCTCTCTCTCTCTCGCTCATTCGCCTTTAGAGTGGTTTTGGCTCTTACACTTAACTTTGCGCCCGCTCGTACTTTAATAGCAGTAAATCGAAAAACCGGCCGCTTACGTGTCGCGTTAGCGTAAGCGCACTTCACTTACGTAGCGTGCTGGTGCTGATAGCGCAACCGTCGCTGCCAACCATCAACGTCGACGTCAACCGCAAAATACGGAAAAAGAAAAAAAAAAACAAAACACAAAAAAATGCCACGCCGATTTTTCTTGTACTTTCGGATCGACCCATGTATTTGAATGCATTTTGAATGCGCCCCTATCCCAAAAACATAAATAACTAAATCCAAATAAAAATAAAACTTAGCAGCACAAATGGGGGCCACACGCAAGACTCAGCTAACTCGATGGAATGAACTCACAAATTGAAAATCGAAATTCTACTTTCATTTATTATTAATTTTTAAGCAAGCATAAGGAATTTTTGAAGGTTTTTGAATGGGGAATAAGCCTAAAAGTCATATTTGAAATGGTTTTTGTTTTAATACAAAAATACATACTCAACATAATGCCAAGCTCAATTTTAACAATTAAAACAACAGAAATTTTTGGAAATTTTAATTTTTTCTTAGAATAAATTCAATAAATAACTTGTTTAAAATGGGAATGAGTCAAATAATTGCTGGGTTATTATGGGGTATCTTTTTTGTATGCAATTTTATCGTCGAAGCGTGACGAAAACTTGCTCTATGTGAGTGAGTAACACACACAGTAAAGAGAGAGAGAGAGAGAGAGAGAGAGAGGGGGGAGAGAGAGAGAGAACTCACAAGCAATATCCATTATCAGAGCTGCAAAAAGGTTTTTGATAAGCATTTTGACATTCTTAGTTTGTTTTTTTGTTTAGCACTCAAAATATTTTATTTTGTTTTTAGCCATTTCTTCATTGAAAATGGCTGGAATAAAGTTGTGCAAAAGTTTGTAAGAAGCAGATCAAGATTCCAAATTTGGAATGTGGGTAAAGATTTGTATCTAGTTTATTTTCCAGCTGTCTCGAATAGCGCAAGTTGCTCTCGTTTGGAAACAAGCCAGCAAAAAAAAAAGAAAAATAAAAAAGAGGAAGAATAAAATATATAAAAACGAAAAAGAAAAAATGAATTAAATATATAAAAAGAGGTCAGCTAACAATAAACAATCTAAAACATATCTTAAACATTATTTTTTGGATCGTTTTTCTTTTCATTTTTTTTTTTTTTGAAATTTTGTCGTCTAATTTTGCATGCATCTGCAACTTTTCCACTTTTGACATTAAATGTTGTTCCCCACAAATAAAAAAAAGGAAACAAATACGAAAATAAAGATAGCGAAAAAGTATTTTTGGACTGTTTGTCGGCTATATGATATGATAATTCCGACCCGCCGACAACTTAAAGAATTATATATATCAAGTTCCATCAAGATAGCTTCAAACATGGGTTTTGCATAGGCACAAACAGACAATTGGACAGAGAGACTGATCGAATACAATTATATATATAATTTGAGTTGCATAATGTATATATATACATATAAACCCAGATGAAGTTGGTCTATAACAATGCGGATTCAAATTTTATATGATTTTTTTTTTAGTTTTTATTGCCACTTTTTTTTTGTTAACTTTAGCTTAAAAGCTGAACTTGATACATATTGATATATTGTTGCAGAATCTTTGAAATCATTTCCATTATTTTGATTTATTTTTTTACTTAATAATTTTGTACAAAATGTTACTAGTACAGTAATGCCTGCCTAACCCAAATATTTGTAAATAAATAGTTAATTATTTTTTTTTTTTAAATATATGTATTAATATTTGAACCAAAGCTATAGTTTTGATGTATGCATATGTATGTATGTATATATATATATATATATATGTATTTATATTTTAAATTTTTGATTAATTTTTGCATTTGTCTCTTTCTCTTTATGTATGTCACCAAAAATATACCAAACCAAAAAATGTAATACCCAACCAAAATCAAATAAAAAATTAATTAAATAAATAAATAAATAAAATACAATAAAAAATAAACTAAACAACGGAAAAGTGTGCAATATAATAAATTGTTTCCAAAAATTAGATACCAGAAAATATAAGCAAGATAACCAATAAATGTGGAGACACAAAGGCGGCTCAACATGAGCGCCAAATGTGGCAGCCACAACAACTGCAACAACTGCAACAACAGCACAGCGGCCACAACAACTAATACAACAACAAATACAACAACAAATTGTGTGACATCAAATTGAATCAATTTCAAGCCGCCAAAAAAAACAAAAAATTGTGAAAAATTAAACAACAAAAAATAATAAAAATTATAAAAAAAAAAATATAAAAAAAAATTATAAAAAAAATTCAAATCCTTTTCGTTGTTATTTCCCAATTGCCTGGCAAACAAAAAAAAAATTCGAAAAAATCCCGAGCCACCATAAAGATATATATAGTTCAAAATATATATATTTTTGACGCATATGCATTTGTGTGTGTTTGTGTGCATCTGTGTATGTGTGTGTGTGCGTGTGTTTATTTCTCCTGTGCATTCCATCCATTAATCTACATATATACACATATATATATACATATATATATATATAAATAAAAATATATTTAACTCGATCTAAATGACAACAACAACAACAACAACAACAACAACAACAACTAATTAAATATTGTATATGGCGCACATGCAAATCTGATAACAACAATATCCAATAAATTCATAAATAAATAACAATCATCGATAATCAAACCAATCAACTAATAACAACAACAACAACAACAACAAACGACTCCAAATACAAAATGGCGGACATCATGCGTCCGCCGTACAGCGATATAAAGCGGCCCGACGAAATTGTCAGAATGACAACCGCCGATAATTTAAAATTCGCCGTACTCATCGGCCTCATCGAGGTTGGCCAGGTGACCAATCGGGAGGTGGTCAACACCGTGTTACATTTGGTAAGTCTCAATTATCGATTATCGATTGTCGTTTCAGTCAATCGATAGCAAACACTTGAAACTTGCAGCGCACTTCAAGCAGCTCGTCTTCGACTGAGATTGCCAAAATGCTTCAATTTTAAATTGAGTTTTTCTTTTTTGTTTTTCGCTATGCGGATTAATAAAATCGGTTGAATGTATATATGTTTACCGCTAAATATATCCATTTTTCGCTGCAGCTCGATATAATTTGGCAAAACTTTCAGCCAGCAAAACTTTGCCACACGTCAAGTTTGGTTAATTTCCATTTTTGGCACTCGACTTAAGAGCCAGATAATATTTAAAAAACTAGAGCAAATGCCAAAAAGATACACACACACACACACACAGACACACACACACACAGACACACAGGAAGAAGGATAAAAAGTAACTGCCAAGATGAAAGTTAAAATGTCTGCGGTTATTTTTGAAACCGTTCCACAAATCTGTGCAGCCAAAAAATCTTTTTGCACGAGACAGCGCAATTTCATTTAGACAGCCTGACAAAATGGCGTCTAAATGCCGCACGCACACACACACAAACACACACAGAAACACACACACAAACACACACACACACACATAGGCAAATCGACGCAGCTTTCATTAGCACAAAATTAACATTTTGTTAAAGCCGCAGAGCGAAAAACATCTCCGTGTGCAAAATGCGAAGGGGGCGCCGGCTTACCTGTAAGTGTGTGTGTGTCTAAGTGTGTGTGTATATATGTGTGTGTGTGTGTTGTGCCTGTGTCATGATTAGATCAAAGGCCAGCCTCAACAGCCAACTCTTGGGCCCGCCCTCTGCCCTCCGCCCACCGTTCACTCCCCTTGAAGACAATATGCCTGCCGCCTCCCGCCTGCCGCCTGCCGCCTGCCGCCTGCATATTGTATTATTACACGACATTATTATTATTAGTGAAGATTTTCGAAATTTACATTTTTGGATGGGTGCTGTAGATGTAGCTGACTTACCTAAGTTTGTATGTATATGTGCATGTATGTGTGTGTGTGTGTGTGTGTGTGTGTATGTGTGTGTTCGTTGGTTTCTTAATGAAAACACGACACCGTCGCTCATCATTATTTGATTTAGGTTGAGATTCTCAGCTGAGCTACGAAAAAAAAATAAAATAAAAAAATTTTTACTGACGGCACCTTCACAGGTGAGCGCTGTGTGTGTGTGTGTGTGTGTGTGTGTGTGTGTGTAGGTAGGTAAGAAATTGAAAAGAAATTGAATTGAAGCTCTTCGTCGGCGTTCATTGATAAGATAGGCGAAGGTAAATATAGATATACATATATATATATATACATGTATATATATATATAATGTATATAGGTAATGCCCAGAGCTATATATATTTTATGCACATATGTATATCAATATATGCTATGTGCTCTCTTTTTTTCCGCCTGATTATGCGGTTCGGCAATATCTGATAAGCGTCGAATCAAATAAAAAATACAAATAATAAAAAAAAAGTGTTGACGTGTTCGAACCACACCAAAAAAACATAAAAATGTTATAATGTGCTCGAGCGGAAATAAATATATATTGCACATATTTCAAGCAATTATTTGTTGTCTAATGCAGCTGAAATTGGAATGGATGACCCTCATAAACTAAGGTTTCCCCACCTCCTAGGTAGGATTATGTAAAAAAGTAGCCTATATTTAGGTGAGAGCTTATACAGCTTAGACAGCCATAGAACCCGGATTTTTTACCTAAAGTCGAGTATTTTCGAAATAAATAGATAAATCCTTCGTAGTCAGTTTAGTTATATCCTGCATCTCGAGTGCAATAAGCCAACAAGGACTATGGACAACGGAAACTCATCCTGGAACACCAAAAAAACGGATATTCACATCGCCAAATACCTGAAATGGTCAATCTGAGCAACTCAACCATGTGTAACATCATTCGGCGCTTCGTCGATGCAAATCGGATTGAGGGCAAGGGCAGAATGGCACCAAACCCGATTTTCACCGAAGAGGAGGAGCGGAGGATCATCAGGAAAATAAGGGCAAATCCCAAGCTATCGACTCCAAAAATGACTCAACAGGTGCAGGATGAAATGGGGAAAAAGTGCTGAATGGAAACTGTACGCCAGGTTCTGCACAACCATGACTTCAATGCCCGAGTACCACGGAAAAAGTCCTTTATAAGCGCACCAAATAAAGGGACTAGGATGACGGTCGCCAAAACCCACTTGGACAAGGACTTGGAGTTCTGGAACACAGTCATATTTGGAGATGAGTCCAAATTCAACATTTTTGGCTCGGACGGACGGATTTATGTGTGGCTACAATCCAATACTGAGCTGAATCCCAAACACATATGGCAGGCAATTACTTTTTTTCTTTGACACTGCTTACTCTGAGCTGTCTCTCACTGTATATTATGAAAACCTTAACGGATTTCCAAAAATATCAGCGCTCCTGATTAATATTATATATATATTTAGTTGGTAACACGAGACTGGCTCGAAAACTCGACAACTTCTCGACTCGATTTCAAAACGCGATTTGAATTTCATATTAAAATGAATGCCTCAAAAGTCCCCTTAAACTTTCTGACAAGCGACTACACTTGCAGAAAAAACATAGCTTTTTGATCATGACCTCTAGATTTGTACTTTTTTTTTTTTTTTATTATTTTGTGTTATTTTGGTAATCGACAAACAGTCAACAATATGGGCCAATTTGAATGGATGAGAAGAGCAGGGTCTGCCAGATAATGTGTAAGATAATCAATAGTTTTGATGATAGCACTGTCATTTAGATAGTATTGTTGTTGCATAATATATATATATATATATAAATAATATCTGAAACAAAATCGATAATGTTGAACGAGTCCTGAAATCGCAAATATTTAAATGATTTGAATAAGCTAAAAGCAAAGCTGAAAGCTCAAGCAAAAAGACCCAAAAAAAATCAATACCTATTACAAAGTAATAGAAATGGAAATATTTTTTGGAGCCATGTGTACTTATATATATATATATATACACTAGATAATATCTATATTTGCAGGCACTTTCCATCTTTTGTATACCCTGCAACAGGCAGTAGAAAGGAAGCACACAAAATATATCTACTCTTGATAAGTATCAAAAAGGTCTCTTTGGGAATTATAGGCGCGAGAATCTGCTTACTTTCTCATTTGATCGATAACACCTTCCGTTTAGCGTTTATCGATATAAATCGTTTGCCGATAGCAATATAAATTGATCAAAAATGGATTATTTGAAAAAATGTTAGAAAATCGTATTTGCATATAACATGTGCTCAGGCGCAGGGTATCCCGTAGTCGAGCTCTCTCCACTTGAGTCTTCTCACTTGGTTTTTGTTGTTGCTTTTCGGGTTTTTGGTTTTTTTTTGGGTTTTTTTTTCGCATAAAGGATGCATAAAAATTTTCAAATGCAGTCATTAAAATTATATATGTATGCCTATAGAGATGTGTATCGCAATGTGTGCGTGTATGAGTGAGTGAGTGTGTGAGTGTGTGTGAGTGTGTGTGTGTATGTGTGAGTGAGTGTGTGTGTGAGTGTGTGTGTGTTTGTGCTTATGTTTGTGCTGTAATAGCAAAAACAAACACAACACACTTGGACAGAGTAACAAAGAGAGAGAGAGAGAGAGAGATGGATACAGAGATAGAGAGAGAGAGAGAGAGATAGAGAGAGAGAGATTACCAAATCTGAGCAACGGATCCATAGCTGAAGCAAACAAATTGAAAATTATTTTTTGGCCGAGTCTTGTTGACTTAATTTTGCATTCAGCTTTTTTTGTTTTTTTTTTGCTTTTTTTTTGTTTTTTTGCTTTTTATTTTTTTGTTTGTTTTTGTCGATTTGCATTAAGTGTTTATTTTTAGTAGGGAAAAATGTTAAAATGCTAACGACAAAAGATTGGCAGGCAAATCGATGAAAGGCATTTCCCCCCTCACAGGGGGAGGTGTAAGTGAGGTCTAAGGGTGGACTCTCAATACGTAATGGGGCCAAGAGGAGTACCACATGCGCCGCATGGCAAATGACCATAATTGAGCTGTATAACAAGGCCCAATGACCGATTAAGCGGCCAAAGCCAACTTCCGAGAGCTGATCCCGCAACAGCATGGGGGAGCGATTTCAGGGATTGAGGGTTGGGGTTGGGGTTGGTGTTGGGTTTGGGATTGGAGTTGGGGTTGGCGTTGGGTTGGTTGCTGGGGAATTGGTGTTGAGTTATGGTGCTGGGAATGGCTATGAATCAATCAACAGCAGCAACAGCAAAGCTGAGAGAAACGAATCAATTTGCATTAAAAAGCCGAAGCTCAGCCTGAAGAAGAAATGAAAAACGGACAGCCTCATCTCAAGTACACAGTGAGAAGTAGAAGTAGAAGAAGAAGCAGCAGCAGAAGACGAAGAACAGAAAAGCAAAACAAAATAGTAGATCAAAGGAAATTTGTATAAATTTACGTATGGCTCGCCCAGTGTTGAGTAATTCACCCGAAATGTGCCGCAAATAATCTGTGAAGCATATTTCAATTAATCAGTTATTTATGCCCATTTTTTATGGTAGTATTGGCAAGAGACAGAAAAGTTCAAATAAAAATTCCATTTTTTTTTTTTATTGTTATTTATATTTAATTGGAAATTGTAAAAATATTTAATATTGATCAGACCTACTAGTCGAGTCGATAGTCTTGTCTGTCTGTCGAATTTGAGTATATGTTTTCGCATTTATCGATAACTGACCAATATAGCGATAGCAATAGAACACGCAACTCTGAAGATATAGCCTTGAGCAGACTACAATCAGCCAAACTTAGAAGATGGCTCCAGGTTGGTGCTCCCAGAGCAAACGGTTGAGAGAGAGGGATAGAGAGAGAGAGAGAGAGAGAGAGAGAGAGAGAGAGAGAGAGAGAGAGAGAGAGATAGGGAGCTAAGTACTTTGTTACAGGATATCTAACGAGCTAAGCCAATTATCGCCTTTGATTTCACAGCAAACTGGATCACATTGTAGCAGCTTATTAAGGTTTGTTTGCTTAGTTGGAGTCTGCCACGTTTTTACCGTTACCCACCTAAAAAACCTACCCCCTCAAGAGAGACATAGAGAGAGGGAGAGAGAGAGAGAGAGAGAAAGGCACGAACGGAGCAAAAGTGCAAACATATTTAGCTAATTTGATTTAATTTAATTAACGTGCTTTGCCACGCAACGCTCAGCAGTGAATTGGACGTCGCTGCTGGCGTCGCTGCTGGCATCGCAGTTGGCTGTCGGCTGTCGGTTGTCGGGTGTCAGCTGCTTGCAAGTGCGAGAAGGAAACAATATAAATGGGGTCCTTATTGTTAACATCCTGACAAAGGATGTGGAACGCTTACGAAACTACGAAACCAAATGCCAAAGTCAGAGACTGAAGAAATTCGACCTTTGAGCAACTGAGAGAGAGAATGAGAAAGAGAGCCACAAGAAATAAAAAGTGAAAAGTGAAAAGCACACACAAAAAAAGAAAAACCAAACAAGAGAGCATAAAAAGAGAACAAAAATTGGAAGCAATACAAACTTAGACAGCTAAGTAAACGACTTCAAAAATGGGCCTCAAAAAGTGTTTTTATTTATATTTTATATTTTATACAAAAAATAAAACAATTCCAGACAGATTTTGACGCGCAAAAACGAAGAACATCAATTCAAATAGAAGTACAAAAACAAGGCGTGTTTTTTTTCCTTTCCTTTTTGTTTTGTCTGCTGCTTCTTTTGCTTGTGCTGCTTCTTCGTCAACCCTAAATGCAAAATTAAGCAACAACAAAAAGGTTAAGGACGCCGACGTCGACGTTGGCGTTGGCGTTGGCGTCAAGCTGTCGCATCCTGTGCGTTCCTGCTGGCTCCCTGCTGAAATGGAATGGAATGGAATGGACTGGAATCGAACTGTTTGCGGCTGCGGCTGCCTTCGCGTACTTTCGCCTTCGCCAGCCAACAGCAACAACAACAACAACAACAAGCAGTTACTGCTGCACAGTGGAACAAGTGGGCGTTTTTTTGTTTTTTTCTATATACCCTGAACCCACTGAAGGTAAAAAGAAGGGTATATTGGTTTTGTTCAAATGTATGCAACAGGCAGAAGGAAGTGTCTCCTATAGCACACACAGTATTTAATCAGGATCAACAGTCGCGCCAATATAGCTTCATCAGTCTGGCGTATCTTGGAGCTAATCTGTTTTCGTATACCCTGTATATATTATTGATCAACTGCACAAATTTGAAATCAAGATCGGATCAGAAACAGCCAAGTTTCAGGCGCAAACGCAAGTCTCACATTGATCGCTTCATCGATTACTGTCAGCCGTACATGCAGTACCTGTGCAGGCCTTTCGAAATGAGAGTACTTCCACGCATGCTTACATTTGAGTGTACCAAACTTTTTAATGGTCAATTTTTGTCAATAAATTTAACACTAACTCAAAAGTTCATTTTGTATTTGTATTTCTTAAGTTAATAATAAGTTTTTCAAAAATCGGTATTCAAGAAAGAACGTTTATATCGGAGATAATATGCTGACATCTACAATTCTGTTCGGAGCTCAATTTGAATGGTTTTTTGATTTTTTTTTTTTTTTTTGAAAACAAGCATTTTCTGGTAACAAATAAAAAAATTACAAAAATTCTGGCTATATCAATTAAATATTAAGGTGTCTTCTTCAGAATTACAGTACCTCCAATGTGAGCGAGCAAATTGCTTTTGTCCCACTGTGGCCACGTAGATCGTGCGGCGTAACTCCAAATTCAGTTGCCAAGGGTGTTGTGAGGGTGAGATGCGCCACCGGACGAGGGGTGGGTAGAGTGCGTCTAGTAAGACTAAACGTTGCCTGGCGCCTGCCAAGTGTGTTGTCTGCAGAGGGGTGGGCAGTTAGGGGCGGGGGGGAGTGGTAGTCGTTGAGGGTTGCGGCTCAAGACTTGAGAGAACAGTAGAAAAGGCGAAGAAGACACGACAACCGCAAGAGATTTAACGACCCAATAAAGAACAACGCAATGTTATTTAAGGACGCTAAAGGGATTCATTCATTCATTCACTCATTCATTCATTCATTCATTCATTCATTCATTCATTCGTTCATTCGTTCATACATTCATTCATTCGCATGCGGGATGACAACGCCGGACGCATTATTGTGTAACCGGTAGCCATTTGAACGGCTCTTTGATTGCTTCTCTCTTTCTCTCTCTCTCTCTCTCGCTCTCACTCCCCTTGCCAAGGGGTGGGCAGTGGTCTGGGGAGGGAGGGGGGAGGCGGGTAAATGGTGTTGTAGGCGTGACACATACATTGCCACATTACGTGGCCAAAACAGATGAAAACTTCGAAAGCTATTTTCTGCTTCCTCTTCTGTGTTTTTTTTCTTTTGTTGTTGGCCAACTTCATTAACATTATTATCAGCAATTCCCCGGCATCCCCCCTGCCATCAACCTGCTCTGCATTTCTCAAGAAGTGCATTAATGCTCATACAAATTATTTATTTATTTTCTTATCTCTCATTCCTGCCAATAAAATATCGAAATTTTGAAAACAGAAACTAATCGAATTATGTAAAAACCAAAGAAAAAGCCGTTTGTGGAGTGGGCGGGGTTATTGTATTTGGGCATGGTCTTTTTTGGTTTGGTTGGTTTTTTATTGCGCTTAATGGCCGCATCTGTTTAGGGGGGGGGGAGGGGGGGGGGGCAAATAACGTCTGACGACAAATGTCGATGCCGAGCAAGAACAAGCACAAGAACAAGAAGAAGCAAAAGCAAAAGCAGTAGCAAAAATTCCCAGTTATATTGTTATTGACAAGCATACACGACTTGCAGATACCCTGCGCAAGCGCAAATATAATAGAAAATTTATACAATTACTACCTAAATTAGCTTCGTACAATCAGTGATTGTAATGCAAAAAAACTAAAAAAAACATAAATATATAAAAAAAAAGATATTTAAACGGTAATAATCGGCAAAGTTCCCGTTTTAGTTCAGGCTGCACAGCCAGATTATTATTAAGAGGGTATTTTGTCCAAGGAGAAAGGCAAAGTTGCTGTTCATTTGAAATCACCGTTATCCCAAACGACAAACAACAACCAAATCCCATAAACTGTTAACTGTAAAAACCAAGCAAAATGCTTAATATTTGCGAGCCTGTAAAAACTGTAAAATTGCAGTTCTCGGAAATCTTCAACTAATTAATGTTGATGTACAAGAGTTATATGCCAACACGACTAACATATAGTCGTAATAGAGTATTGCTCAGGTTGGTTATACCCCTGTGTCTATGCATTTTATGGCCACAGGGTATACAAATGTTAAAGCATAAAAAAAGCGGCAAAAACCGCCCAAAAAAAAAAAATATAAATAACAAATAAAAAATCAATAAAATTGAATTGAAGACACAGTGCGAAATGTTTTTATGGCTGGCACTTGCTGCCGCTGGAAGAGATGGCGAGGTGGGTGTTGGAGTCGGGCGGGCGGGGGGTGGAGTGTAGAAGTGAAATCTGTTTTAATTCTAGCTGCTTGACGAATTTTTATTTATTTATTTATGCGACGAGAAAATAACTTGAAAAGCGAAAATTACATAAAGAGACAATATAAAACTTGAATTTTTATATAAAATACACAAATATATATATATACATATATAGAAATGCATATATATATATAGAGAGAGATACATAAAGTCTGCTTTGACTTATTTATGTGGCGTTTCCAGGCGTTGACAAACGCCAAGGTCAATAGTAAACCAATTTACTGCTTTGTTCTTGTTGTTATTGTTGTTGTTGTCAACGCCTTTTGGCCAAGATTTAGCCACCGCACTCTTCTCTAGGCCTTCTCGCTCTCTCTCTCTCTCTCTCGCTCTCTCTCTTCTTCGGACTTGGCCTGCTTTTCTGGATTGTCTTCGTTACGCTGTGTGCGTTAATCCGCACGCCCAGCGTTTGCCTCGCCGATACGCAAGGGTTGTCAAGCAACCCCCAAAAAACATGTTACATATCTATATACATATGTATATATATAGATATCTATATAGTATGTGTGTTTGCTCAAATTCGGCCACCCTTAACAGCTTCTGCTATGTTGAAAACATTTGACAACTGTTCCCCGAGCATTAGTTGTCATTTTGGCGCCACATATATTACTAGGTGGCAACCACAACATCCAACCCCACCCCCTCCTTTTCTAAAGTTCACACAAGCAAGCAAAAAAACACCAAAAAAATACACGAAATCTTTTAGCTTTAACTTGATTCGATGATTGGGTCAATCGTATCTCTCGCTCTCCCTCTCGCTCTTACTGTCGCTCGCTGTCTCTGTTTAGCGGAGCTATACGTAAGCTGGAGATTAGTGAGGCATGCAAACAGAATAAGTAATGAAAGATCCATGGAAGGAGTTCCTCTCGATTGCCGTGACGGAATTAAGCAGGTGATGGCGTCGCTGATGGGCAGTAATTAAAAATAAATCAGAACCTTAAAATACAAATTGTACATGTTATCGATAACAATGTGTATGGCTTATATAGCTATGCTGCCTTTAATTAACTATTCTATTTGATGTCATCGATAACATTTATCGATATAGTTTAATTGATATTTTATTCTGGCCTTTCGAATTAGTTAAAATTGATCAGTTTTGGCAAACCGATTCGTATTTCGCTTCCAGTAAAGGTTCAGGTTCAGGTTCAGGCTCAGGTTCAGGTTCCGTTAATTCGTTTCGATGTGTTTGCAATTATTTTTTTGATTATTATCGGTTTGGTTATAAACAAATAATTTCAATGCCTGTAAAAGTTACAGTTTCTGAAATAAATGTTGAGTTCCTGGCTTAAAATGTATCTGTTCACATCAATATATGACACGAATCTGACCATCATACAGATTATCTTGCTTTAAGTGCAACTATTTCAATATCTCTATTTGAAACACTAGAGAATTGATTGAGTAATTACCCTGAAATCAATTTCCATTAATTTGTATTTGAAGGTTTCAATTCAAATTTCTTCATTTGCCAAATGCATTTCTCTTATTCACAACCCCTTCCCGCATATTGTATCTTTAGTTCAGTTATTCCCAGTTGGGAGTGGGGAATGGGGAGGGAGTGGAGTGTCAAGGGCTAATAATTTCTTAGCGATTTGAAATCATTCTTTTCACAATGTCAAGAAATCTAATTGATTATGCAATAGTCATTCATTTTACACTTGAGTGCGGACAGACGGACAGACTGAGAGCCATTTAAGTTGCAGCTGCAACCCCCCGCTGCGTTTGTTGGGGGTATATTTTCTGTCAAGGACATGTCGTCCTTTGATGGCATTTGCAAATAAAAATACAATAAAAAAAAAAACAGTTTGAATTTGAACGATTGAGTGCAAATATAAAACGCGAAAAATCTTGCCAATTGGGTAAATGCGGGCAGAGATAATCCAATGGCAGGAAAATCGCTATATCTCTCTCTCTCTCGCTCTCTGGCTCTCTTTCTATCTCTGTCTCTGTCGCACTCATAAGCTGATTGCGAACATTTACGTTTTTGGCTCGAAATTGCTTTTGGACAGAGTTTAATGATGACACAGCCCCAGCCTTTTGCCCCCCCCCCACACTCCTCCATCTCCTCTTACGTACATTAAAAATCAAATATTTTACACACACACACACACATACACACATATATTTTGTGTATTTATATAGGATTTGACACAAGTTCGCATTGCGCACACAATTTGGTTTTTTTTTTTTCGGTTTTTTCTGATTTAAGGCCATTTCGTGACTCGACACATTTGTGCAATCAACTGCTTTGGCAACGGTTCCAGTTTCGGTTTCAGCTCAAGTTCCAGCTCAAAATTTGTTAATATCTAACTAGTTCGAGTTAATGTTCGGCTTCCAGTCTCGTTTTGAATCTGGTCCAGTTGCAGTTGTTTTAATGTTTTCAACTTGAGCTCAAGCACTGGTTCCAGTTTTCCATTTGCCTCACTTGGCTGCTGGTCGGTTGCCATCTTTGGTTTGTTGTAGTTTCAGCTCACATCTTTTTTAGTTTCCTGTCTGTTAAAAACTTTATGTTCATGCATAAATAATTCATAATTCAGACATCATCGTTGATACTTTTGACAGATTCCACTGGCCACAACAGAAGCAACAACAAAACAAAATTGCAAAAGTTCAGTTCACGTTGTTCTCGCTGGCTGGTTGGATGGGTCAGCAAATGTTACGAGCTTGAAGGGTAATCAATATGAGCGCTGCTTTGACGTCCAGACACACACACACACACAGACACACACACACACTTATATATATATGTATATATAGACAGAATGAAACAGTTAAGTCCCCTAGTCCCAACCTTAGTTAACCCAATACTCTTTAGAGGATACTCTCTCTCGCCCACTACACTGGGCAAAGTAAATGAAACGTAACTAACGCTTGCTGCATGTAAATGGAATGAACATCATTTATAAACTGAAATATTGTTGGAGGCGAGTGTGGCCAGCAGAAGGCGGGGCGGGGGCGGGGGCGGTAAGTGATAGGAACTTGGGTATTAATAGTAGTCAGTCGCTCAAATCAGTTTTTGCTCAGAATGCAATGCGAAGCACTTAAACAGTGGAACTTTGCTCACTTTGCTTCTCGCTTTGCTTTTCGCTTTGCTTCTCGCTTTGCTTCTCGCTTTGCTTCTCGCTTTGCTTCTCGCATTGCTTTTCGCTTTGCTTCTCGCTTTGCTTCTCACTTTGCTTCTCGCTTAGCTTCTCGCTTTGCTTCTCGCTTTGCTTCTCGCTTTGCTTCTCGCTTTGCTTCTCGCTTTATTTCTCGCTTTGCTTCTCGCTTTGCTTCTCGCTTTGCTTCTCGCTTTGCTTCTCGCTTTGCTTCTCACTTTGCTTCTCACTTTGCTTCTCGCTTTGCTTCTCGCTTTGCTTCTAGGTTTGCTTCTAGGTTTGCTTCTCGCTTTGCTTCTCGCTTTGCTTCTCGCTTTGCTTTTCACTTGACTTCTTACTGTGCTGTGCAACTTGCTTTGTCTTACTTTGCTTCTCGCTTGTCTACTTGTTTTAGTTGAATAACTTCTTTACAACTTCTTTACACTTGACTTCCTTCTGTGCACTATGCCACTTTTCTTCTCACTATGCCACTTTTCTTCTCACTATGCCACTTTTCTTCTCACTATGCCACTTTTCTTCGCTCGTCAAGTGGGTATCTCGTCTGGCCTTCCTCTTGACTTCTCTGTTTTCACTTCTCTAAGTGACCTTTCTGTTGTAATCAAATACGGAGCATGTTTAATATTTAATAGGTTCGCTTTAATGTCGAATGTTTGCGATTATGTCATCCCAGTTTTTGATATCATTTTCATAAATTGAAAGCAGTTGATACTGGCAAACCAGCAACAGCACAGGATCAAAGTACGCAACAAAATGTGTTTATAACCTTTTTTGAACAAGGCCATAAGAAATGGGGCAACACACACACACACACACACGCACACATATATATACATATATGTATATAGGTATCATTCTGCATCTGTATCTGTTGGGCTGTTGCCATCTCTATCGCTCATTTCTAATTTGTGCGACGCATTGACTCATGTGGCTGTTTGTGGATATTATTATGGCCAAGTCGTATCATGTATAATTTATACAACTTTAATGAACAACATTAATATGCAAAATATGACAGGGCAGAGTTTAAGTTTGTTTTAGTTTTTTTGTTTCGTTGCTTTTCGTTCTTGGGACACACAAAAACAGAGGCACACACGCACACCAAGGAAGCTCGACAACACTTTTGGGATAACATTGTAAATTTAATAATAATCCCGAGCAACGAAATGCCATCTGGGGGCATAACGCGTACACACGCAACAAACTAACTCCGGACCCTGCCACCAACAACAACAACAACGACAACAACAACAAAAAATACAAATAAAAATGGAAGAAACAAAGGAATAAACAAAAGGGACATTGTGTCGTTAAGGCAAAACTAATTTCGTACAATATCCAAATATGAATGCAGAAAAAGCATATTTTCGAGTAAATTATTTAAGTCGTGTGATTTAATTTACAAATTTTGTACAAAAAAATAAAGTTTGACAACTGAATTTGTCGGCATTATTGGCTTAATGTATTTATATAATTATTTTTTGTGTGTGTGTTTTTTTTTCTGTTTTTACACATTTATGTGCGTTGCAACAAAAGCGAGTTTTGAAATTGAGCGTCGGAGCAAAAAGTGTTGAGCGCTTGACAAGTGTTCTGGAATTACAATTGCAGCTGTTAAAAGTTTCGCATTTAATAAGTTCTTGCATACATATACATACATACATACATACATACATACATACATACATACATATATAAAAAATGGTAACTTCTTGCCCCACTCGACAAAATGTAATGCGATTTGTATTGTTGGTGCAAAGTTTGAGCCAGGCATTTGTTGCATTTGTTGATGACAATTGCTTTACGAATATTATAACAAAGCATGTGAAACTGTGATAAATATATGTATGTGCAAATTTGTACAACATTGAAAAGAGTGCAATGAAATGTATGTGTAAATATCGAGTGATTTTTGGAGTTTGTAGTTTGGCAAATCTTCTTTCAATTGCAACCAGCGTCAAATGAAGCGATTAGCTGAGTTGGTTGAAACCAATTGTATTAATGAGTGTTTTTGAAATGTTTAATTACTATTGACGGGCCACAATGATGGCCTAATTGACTGTCAATTACATTTTATGTTCATCTGTCTGTTTCACTTTGCCAAACGTAAAGTATGCCAACTCTGATCGAATTAACATTTTGTGGCTTTCCGGCAAACCACAAAGAGACAGACAGACACAGAGGGTGGGAGAGAGGGAGAGAGAGTGAGAGAGAGATAGAGATAGAGTTTGAGATATATGTATATATAGTCAGAAGGATATTTTCAATCCGCATCGCATTCAATAATATCAAAATACCCAATTAAACAGGACCAAAGCAAGCCCATTCACCAAACCCAAACTCCTGTGTGTCTGTGTGTGTGTGTGTGTGTCCTTCGTCCTTTGCTGCTGGTGTGCTCCATCTGATTGTCACACTTCATTCAATCTGTGACACACGATAATATTTGTGTTCAATTATATACAATTAGAAACTTGACTTGCAAGCCTCAGTTGGCGGACTAAGTTAAATATTGAAAAACGTGATTTTTATGCCTGAGATCTGAAAATAATAATAATATTAATTATCGCCTCTTATAGCTAGAATCTGAAATGGATTACATATGTACATATATACACAAAAATTGTATTTACTTTTATAGTCTACTTTCGAAACTGCATTTCAAAAATTGAGAATCATTTCCAAAAATCAAATTAAATCGATTCATTTCGATTCGAGCAACATCAACTCGAAAGAGCATATTTAATAGTCTTAGTGTATTTAGGCTTCGTTAGATTGATAAATATATATTTTTTTTTGGTTTAGTCTGGATTCTCAATGCTCTTCTCCTGCACACACACACGCACACACACGCACGCACGCACACTCATTTAGGGTTTGACAATCCATATATCCGCAGTACATTTTCGCCCCGTCGTCTGTAGGGCGCAACAACAACAACAACAACAACAACAACAACAACAACAACAACAACAACAACAACAACAACAACAACAACCAACCAACCAACCATATAGTGATAAAAAAGGTGTGTTTCCGTGTGTCCATTGTTGCCATGTCCAATACCCTTTGGGCCAGCAACCCCTTCGCTGTCACTTTGCCTAGCCTATCCTGGCCTGGCCAAGGGATTGCTCTGTTGTTTGCTGACCGGCAAAGGGCGCGTCCACTGGGAAAAACCGGGGGGGGAATGGGCTTTTGGTTGACACGTCTATATTAAGCCCATATACAAGCAGATTTATATCGCATACACATACATTAGTATATTCCTACACACACACACACACACACACACACACACACACACACACAGGGTCAGTAATTAATAACTGAACTGTCGTTTTAGTTGGCGACTCGCCCCTTGTTGCAGGTTCATCAACATATTGTACAGTTACTTTGGCTGCTTGTCCCATCCTGTCATCGATAAATATGCCTATCGATGTTTAGTTGTCGCTTGTGCGTTTTCACATTTTTATACCTATTTTCAATTGTTTGTTTTGCACACTTTAAACACACTCAAATTTGGTCTGGCCTTAAAGTGTGCTTTCAAATTGAAGCTTTGAAACTTGTTAAGCCTTTTAAAGCTTTAAGGTTTCGTTTCCCATCCTGTCATCGATAAATATGCCTATCGATGTTTAGTTGTCGCTTCTGCGTTTTCACATTTTTATTCCTAGTTTCAATTGTTTGTTTTGCACACTTTAAACACACTCAAATTTGGTCTGGCCTTAAAGTGTGCTTTCAAATTGAAGCTTTGAAACTTGTTAAGCCTTTTAAAGCTTTAAGGTTTCGTTTCCCATCCTGTCATCGATAAATATGCCTATCGATGTTTAGTTGTCGTTTGTGCGCTTTCACATTTTTATACCTAGTTTCAATTGTTTGTTTTGCACACTTTAAACACACTCAAATTTGGTCTGGCCTTAAAGTGTGCTTTCAAATTGAAGCTTTGAAACTTGTTAAGCCTTTTAAAGCTTTAAGGTTTCGTTTCGTTCTTAAATTCAAATTCTAAGCGAGCTTTAAGATGGATTATTTTATATGCTTTGCTTGGAAAACTTTAATTACTTTTTAGTATTATATTTTTATTATTTTTTTTTTGTTTGGTTTAAGCTGGCTTAAAGCTTACCAATGGATTTGCTACATTTTATGTTGACGTATTCAAAGCTCAATCAAGCTGCAGGCCACATAAACCGCAACTTAAATGAAATAGACAAAACTCTACCGAAAAAAGCTTGTGGCACGCAACAAATGCAAGTGGAACTTTTGCGGCAAATCAGCAATTCACTAAATGCATTTTCAAGTGCCACCAACTCTGGTGAATGCCATCAATTAAGTGTATCTGACAGTCGAACGAGCTGAGCCATGAACGCTGTCAGCTAACTTAATTGTTTTTCTAATGGTTTTGTTCGGCTGTTGTTTTGTTTGTTGTTGCTTGTTGCATGCGGTTGGCAACTCATTTACGCTTTGTCCTTTTTACCAACGCCAAACACCAACGTCAATGTCGTCGTCGGATTGCTGCTGCTTGTTTTTAGTTGTTGTGGTTGCTCATTCCATTTTTTGTTTGTTTGTGCCGCCAAATACAACAACAAGAGCAAACAACAAACAACAAACAACAAACAAACAACAACAACAATAGCAACATAAACAACAGCTACTAAAAATTGCCAGCACTTGTGCTTTGTCTTCAATCCTCAATCCTCATTCAAAATGCCTGCAAAGAGTTTCATTGAATTTATGCCACATTATGTAACACAAACAGACAAATTACTTCGATAATGTATATATATATATATGTACCTGATCAGCAGAATGTAAGTAAAATATATATCTATATATCGATATCGAACTTGCCTCATTTTGTATCGGTTATGCATTGGTTCACAACTTTTGCGGTTGCGGTTTGTGTAACTGCTTCAAATAAAATTTGTACTTCCGTTTCCGATACTTAATTGCAATCCATCAAGTTGCGGCGCTCATTTACATAAACAAAAAAAATTCCCAGTTGAAAATTGGACACACAAAATTTGATTCATCGATTTCATAAATGGCGATAAAAATGCGTCGAATTTGGATTGCTTTAAATAAAATTCGACTTGGCTTCGATTTGGAAAACATCAATTCTACTTTTTGTGCTTTAAAGATCCAAAGAAAAAGAAAGAAGAAGAAGAAGCACAGAGATGTGGCGCATCAGAGTGGGCTCTGCTTGTGTGCAACAACAGTGATAAGTAGCCATAAATCTTGTTGGACAGGATACTGATTAGTCGGGCACTCTCGACTATGCTTTGCTTTTGCTTTTCGTTTTTTGTTTTTTGTTTTTGGTTTTCGTTTTTGGGTTTGGTTCATTGTGTCTCGTGTCGACTGTTGACGTGTCTGCTTCTGTTTTTTGTTGTCCCGCCACTTGCCCCTAATGGCTTGGGCCTATTTTGACACACAGCTGGCCCTGAAACTGCTGTTGCTGCTGCTGCTGCTGCTACTGCTGCTGCTGCTGCCTTTGTTGCTGCTGCTGCTGCTGTTGCTGCTACTGCTACTGCTGCTGCTGCTGCTGTTGCTGCTGCTGCTGCTGTTGCTGCTGCTGCTGCTGTTGCTGCTGTTGCTGCTGTTGCTGGTGCTGCTGCTTTTGCTGCTGCTGCTGCTGCTGCTGCTACTGCTGTTTCATTCAAGTCGTGTCGCTGTCACTGCAACTGTCCCTGCTGTCCTGCCCAGCTACTGTCTGTCTGTCTGTCTGTCTGTCTGTCCGTTCTCGGGGCAGGCGAGCCTGTTGTTCAAGGCTCAGTTTTTGTATCTGTTGCATTTGCAGTGAGCTTAACGCATTTTCCCCATTTGCTTTTGGTCAGCCTGTTATTGTTGATGTTGCTGTTGTTGTTGTTGTCACCTCTTAGCCATGTGCTACTTGTGGCAATGATGCCAATGCGACTTTCGACAATCGCATCCTGCCAATTATTGCTCACTGTCAAGCAATTCGTCACCGTCTGATTGGCTTACGGATCTCTTCGAGTTACACAAGCACTTTATGTCAGAATGAATGGATCTTCGCAATAAGAGCAACTATATATATATATATTATAGAGGAAGAAGTTGCAACATTTAACAACATTTGAGCTTAAATTTCGTTGAATTTCTTGAATTGCTGCCAATCAAAAATTCTTTTTCACGCCTGAAACCAATTAGGAAGTACAAAAATAAAACTGTAAAAGAAGATAGAAAATGAATCACAATTAAACGGATATTTTCTTGGAATTTCCTGCCACACGGTCTGAGGCAAAAAAGTGACACACCCACACACCCACACACGCACACACACGCACACCTACAAACACATAAGCACTTACACCCAAGTTGAACTTTAGCCACTGACAGCTGTCGCTGTCTGAAAGCAGTTGAACCACTGCAACGCCGAACCGTTGAATCTTTGAACCGTTGAACCGTTGAACCATTGAACCGTCGAAGCTGACGCTTAAAGCCACCCACTCGAGCTAATTATAATGAAAATATTGTTAAGCAAAGGTCGTTCGTTGTTAATTACAAAGTTTTGGACTCGGACGCAACTAAAACAAATTACTCACAAAACACTCGCAGCGCAAGGCAGGCAGCAGCTGCACCAGTTGCCTGTCACAGCGAGCAAAAAAAAAAAAACTATATATATATATATACACATATATATATATATATGTATATAAATATGTATAAAGCAAAAGGAAAGCAATAAAAGTTGTTAAAATGTTGCTTCGTGTGAAGTGGCGCGGCGGAAGTGGTGGTGCAGGGGCAGGGGCAGGGGCAGGGCTGCCATGGTTTGGGGCAGAGGTGCGGCTGTCATTTATTTTAACCACGCTGCGTCAGTCAGTTGTAAGTGTGTGCATGACGTCATGTTGCATGCGCTTGTTGCATGAAATGTTGATTGATTTGCTGTTGTGGATTTTAGGTGCAGCTTTAACCGTTTTTGCAAACATTTGATTTGATTTATCACAACTGCCACTGCTTTTGGCTGTCAACTAACTTAATCACTTTGATTATTGTTAATCGAGAGTCAAATGCTCAAATTTACCAACGCTTCGCCCAAAGGTGATTTCTCTCTCTCTCCATTTGAACAGCGAGCGAAAATTATGTTTCTTAACTTAAATGTTGTTAAATGTTTAGAGTTGAAATCATAAACAAAGCAGTATTTTTTCAAAGGTTCGTTAATACGCTAATATTGAAAAAAAGAAGCTAACAAACAAATGTGAGAAGAAAAACGAATTTTTATAAACAAAAGAAATAATTTTTTTTTTAATTGAAGTTTGGCAATTTTTTTGGTGCAGGCTTCAGACATGAATTGTTGCAGTCGATTCAAGTTGTGACAAATAATAAAAAAATGAAAAATATGAAATTAACATTTAACAATAAATTGAAATAAATAAAATTTGACTTTTAACCAAAACTTAAACTCTCAAACACTCTGAGAGAAACTGACGTCGACACATGCATAAAGACAGACTTGGCTGCAACGGAATATTAATTCGGGTTACGGGTTACCTAACTTGCCCTAACTTGATAATATCCAGCCGATTTTTTGTGCCTTTTGTTTACAAGTATTTACTTTGGACACGTTGAGCGCCTAAGCTCATTATAATTATCCAATCAATGTGTGCTGACGACGGGCGGGGGGGGGAAATGCAACTAAACGGATATACTTACAATCCCTAAGCAACACACCAAATAAGTAGAATGGAGAAGGAGACAGAACAGAAGAAGAAGAAGAAGAGGGAGAGGGAGAGGCAGAGGGAGAGGAAGAAGATGTGGAGAAGCTGCCGCCACAGAGTAGTCAAAGAGCAGACAAAAGCCACTTTGGACAGCTGTGGATAAAGTTACTTGGCCCACGGCTGATTTATTTACTATAAACAACAACAACAACAACAACAAAAAAGAAGGAAGGAAAAAACCAAAGAAATCAGCCAGAATAATAATAACAGCAACAACAACAACAACAACAACAACAACAACAACAACAACTTGGGGGGAGTCATAATAAAACGTAATAATGAAGAGCTCGCTGCGTTCAGGCCTGTAGGCAGAGGGACAACCTTGCCAGAGGTGTGTGGTGGGGTGGGGGGGGAGGGGGTGGTAGTGGGTGCGCAGGAAACGGAAGTTAGCTCAACAAGCAATGGCCAAGCGGAAAGACAAAAATGAAACAGACAGTGCGTACACTCGCAAAAAATGGGCATACAAAAGCAAATGTTGAAAGAAAGTTTTCTGTTTTTTGCCAAGCGATGCTTCGCAGTGGAAATGTTTCTTAACTAAAGAACTTTATTGCCACAATTTGAGTGTACTTCGTTCCACTCTTAGTCGTATTTAAGTACTCAAATTCCAAAATCAATATCGATATTATTTCAAAAGTTCAAATATTGTTAGAATCCAAAAAGAAACAATACTTGTTCCAAAATAAAGATTTGAAATTCAAAATGGATATGCAATTGATTAGTCGTTTGCCAAAACGATTGCAATTTGAACATTGACAGCATAGCGATGAGAAGCATTAGTTTTTCGCACAGTGTAGCCAAGTGAAAAGCACCAAACTGAAGCAGAACGAAGCTGGGCTGGGCAGAACAGAAAGTTCTCAGGTAATTATGGCCTAAAAGCGCCATTTTTTCTGCTCTGTTGCATACACGCACATTGACACACACACCAACACACCAACACACACACACACACACAACAACACACCCACACACACACACACACACACGAGAGCATATTCGAGTGCGTTGAGTGAGTGTGTGTGTGTGTGTGTGTGTGTGTGTTTATTGACTCACGCACGGGACGCGAAACTTTTGTGAGTTGTTGCTATTGTTGTTTGTTGTTGCTATTGTTGTTGTTGTTCCTGTTATACTTAATGTAATTAGACTAAATTGCTTTTTAAGTGCGCCAAGGCAGCAAAAAGTTACATAATGTGTGTGTGTGTGCGAGAGAGAGAGAGAGATAGGGAGAGGCCAAAGACATTTTCGCAAATGACTTTCGTTTAGCAACAAACACAACAGCAACAGCAACAGCAACAATACAAGCAACAATAGGAATAGATACAACAGCAAACAGACAACCGCAAACCAACTGCAAGTTGATCAAACAAAGTTACATTTTCAATGTTCAAAGACATCTTTTCACAGTTAGACAGACTCAAGAAATATGTTCTGCAAGTGAGCAAAGAAAGGCGAGCGTGCTCGACTCGCAGATACTCTGCTGCCCCAAACTGACATGTTGGAGACCTCAAGTCATTATCTATAAAAATCGAACAACATTTTAGCCATAAATTGGATCTACATATTGTAAATGAGAGTTCATATTAAAACCCTGAAGTTTGCAGCTTTTACAATCTCTGAGTTCGTTTTGCTCATACAAACATACGGACAGATAGACAGACAGACAGACATGACTAGATCGACTCGTCTGAACAAGAAAGTGTTTTCCTTCTCCCTGTTCCATGCTTTAGCACATCTTTATTCAAACCCATTTTAGCAATTTTTTTGTGTTTTTTTTTTGTGGATATATCATCAAAAATGGAAATTTTATTAAAGATATGAAGCCTGAATAAAGGATATTCATGCAAGATGGCGGACAATATGCTGGGTCAAAAAAATATTTGCTATTGATATTTGATGCCAGAAAATATATATTCTGCAACTTTCAGTGGTGAGAGACAGCTCAAAGTAAGCAGTGTCAAAGAAAAAACGTAATTTTCCATTATTTTCCTGATGATCCTCCGCTCCTCCTCTTCGGTGAAAATCGGGTTTGGTGCCATTCTGCCCTTGCCCTCAATCCGATTTGCGTCAACGAATGATGTTATACATGGTTGAGTTGCTCAGATGGACCATTTCAGTTATTTGGCGATGTGAATATCAGTTCTTGTGGTGTTCCAGGATGAGTTTCCGTTGTTCAATGGTAGTCCGTTTGTCCATAGTCCTTGTGGGCTTATTGAACCCAGGATGCAGGATATAACTAAACTGACTACGAAGGATTGATCTATTTATTCCGAAAATACTCAACTTTAGGTAAAAAATCCGGGATCTATGGCTCCCAGGTGTCCACAATGTACCTGATCCAAATAAGCTGTCACCTAAAAATAGGCTACATTTTTACATAATCCTACCTAGCAGGTGAGGAAACCTCAGTTTATTAGGGTTATCCATTCATATTGGTAGTGACTACATGTACCTACCATCGGTCTTTGGAATTTTTGAAAAATATTGAATAATTAGTTTATGACAGGCAATTATGTTTTTTCTTTAACACTGCTTTATTTGAGCTGTCGCTCACTGTATATATATATGTATATATATATATATGTGTATATATCGGAGTATATAAATAGTAAAAGAAGCACTTGAACTGAAACACCAACAACTATTAGCAATTAGAAGAAGTGCACACGTAATGCTAGTTGAGACTATAAAAACTGACTGAAACTTTTAAGCAATTATTGATCCATTTGTATATCGATTCGTTATAAATGGGATTAGCCATCAACACACACACACAAACACACACAAACACAAACACAAACAATGAATCCAAAAAAAACGAGTACAATGGAAATGCTCGGGGGGAAATGGCATTTAGCGAGAGTCGTGAAAAGTTCAATGGAATTCACAAAACGACAATAACAAACAAGGCGGCTCGCCTTGAAGCATGCAACACATTTTGTTGTTGTTGCGTTTTTATGTGATTTACAGTAAATTGCCAAATGGGTTTTTGGCTCGAACCAAAAATACATATACATATATATGTATATACATACATAAACCATAAGGAAAGGGAAATGAAAACTGGCAAATAAATCAAATAAAATTTGCTGTGACGTCTAATAACAACCAGCCCCCCCGCCACCCGGTGTATTTCTAGGTCGCCCATAAAGCCGACAAGTCAGTTAAGCAAAAAGAAAAATAAAAAACAAAAAAATTTTGAGAGCTGCGTCTAAAATGTTTTGTGCGCCACATTTATTTATTTAACGTTTTGTGTTGTCAAAAGGAAATTCAATGAAAAAATATTTACACACAGACACAAAGTGAGCGCAGCTGTGTGTGTGTGTGTGTGCGTGTGTGTGTATTTATGAATAATTTGCTGTTGTTGACCTTATGTACATACGAAATTATAACAAATTCAATTACAAAATATGTTTTATGAGCTTTTACATTTTTGTTTTTGTAGTTTTGCGTGTGTGTGTGTGTGTGTGCGTGTGTGTGTGTGTGTGTGCGTGTGTGTGGGCTTTGAGCCTTGTTTCATTTTGTTGCCTGCCACATGTGCAACACTTTACAAATGGTTTTCAGATATCGCTTCTCAAATATGCTCGCAGCTAAAGCGAATTTTCTATTTAAGATTTTGAAGCGCTTTTAGTTATGAAATCCAATTACAAAAAAAAAAACATTTTAAAGTAAGCAAAAATGCACTCAAATGCGCATCCCTAATTTGAACGTATACTTAATATTAGTTGGAGTATTTGCCGCTGAGTTTATTATATTAATTGTTGTTTGCAGGCAGCCTTTGTTTAACTTAAATTGAACATGAATCAATGTCTCTTCTTCGTTGTTTTGTTGCTGTTCAATGTTCTGTAAATAATGATTTGAAGACATGACAACAATAACAGCATTATAATCGAGCGATGTAAACATAAATTTAAGTTTGCAGACAATTTGCCGCATATTGAGAATATTGAGCTTAAAATCATTGAGTCAAACTCAAACCACAACTGAAGCGAAACGACATTCAACATTTCGTTCTTACGAGGTCTGACCAATAAGTAATGAGACTGATTTTTTAGCCGCGCTTGTGGTAACATCTCCCATCCCTCCTCTATCGATACATGTGCTCGCGACTTTCGTACGTTCGATAGTTCTCCAGCTGTGTTGTGTTTTCGACAACGTGTTTGTAAGGCGTGTCACGAATATGGAACGACGTAATATTGATTTGCGTTAAACTCGGCGATTCTGTTACGGAAACGTACGGTAAATTGGTCAAAGTGTTCGGTGATGAAGCCCTGAGTCGTGCTCAGGTGTTTCGATGGCATAAAGATTTTAAAAATGGTCGTGAGAGCGTCGATGATGATTTGCTTCTTTGACAGCAAAGGAATCGTGCACAAAGAGTTTGTACCACCTGGGCAGACCGTCAACCAACATTTCTACCTGAAAGTACTCGATCGGCTGCGAAAACGAGTCATTAGAGTCCGTCCAGAGATTGCCAAAACGTGGATCCTTCATCATGACAATGCTCCATGCCATCGTGCCTTCAGTGTGTCGCAGTTTTTGACCTCTAAAAACATCGCAGTGTTGCTGCAAGCGCCCTATTCGCCGGATATGTCACCCTGTGACTTCTTCTTGTTCCCCCAAACAAAATTGGCCGTGAAAGGAACGCATTTTGAGTCCATAACTGACATCCAGACCGCCGTGACGAGGGTACTAAAGGACATTCCAGTCGAAGCCTTCCAGAAATGTTACGAAAGCTGGAAGAAACGTTGGAACCAGTGTGTAGTTGCGGGAGGGGAGTACTTTGAAGGGGATCGCATCAATGTACCTTAATTTTTAAATATACGTATTTTATGGACTTAGTCTCATTACTTATTGGTCAGACCTCGTATATAGTTGATATATGGTATCATAATAATGGAATAATCGAAATAAATTTGAAACCAATTCTTACGCTTTACTGGAATCTCTACGATTTTACGTAACCAAAATTCGAATTGTTTTGATAGCCAGATAAAAAAAGACTCGAATTGTCTATTCCTAATAGGCGCTCTCTCTCTCTCTCACTCTCTCTCTCTCACACACATCTATCTCACTCCAGCTGCAATTCCAAATTCCAAATCTTACTCGAACATTAGCATATTTCGCATCTAGTATGTGGCCTACTTTGAAAACACGCCAAAATTGTTGCAAAGTTATGATTTGGAAAAATTCAAAGGTTTCCCATTTCTCACACTCTCCACTCCACGCCACAAGGACATTTCTCATCGTATACATTTCCTTTTATATTTATGTTTGTTTTTTTTTTGTTTTTTTTGTTGCACATGTAAATTTTGGAGAAAGTCCTGCTCACAACTTTTCTCTTTCCATACTAATGATGATGATTATGATAATGCTAATGAGCTTGTGTTCGCAGCACGAAATTGCTGCAAAAATGCTTCAAATTGACAAAAAAAATGAGACACTAAATTACGCATAACAGTCCCAAGAGCGGTTCCATCAAAAAAAAAAAGAAAAAAAAAATGAGAAAAAAATGAGAAAAAAAGAGAGAAAAAAGAAAGAGAAACATAAAATGAATAAAATAAAATAAAGCGCAGAAACTTTCGCTGTTTCATTTGAGTTGCTGTGCGGGGAGCGTTGGGGGGGCCACAACGTATGCAAATCAAAGTGTTGTGCAATTTTAATGAGCCACCTTATGCCCATCCCACCAAACTCAAAATAAACTTGTAAAATGTGCGCCAGTCAGAGACACACACACACACACACACACACACACACACCAATACACACACACACCAACATACGAGTTCTCGAAAATATGCAACGTATCTTTCCATTTTCTTTTTTATTGATGCAAATCAAATGAGCAAGAGCAGAAAAGCTCAGCGCAGCTAGTTGACATTTGAATACCCTTTTGCTAAATATATATATGTATTCAATATTCTTAGATTTTTCGAATTTCAAAAAGTTTTTAGCTTTTGTTTATACACAATTGCTGTTAGTTCATTAAGTTCTTGATGTTGCGAAATATGGCTAATTTAGCTAAGCTACATTTACACACAATGTTCAAAATTAAGCAGTTAGCTGATTATATTGGAATTGCTGACTATATACACATATAGCTAGGCACTATAATGTCAAAGTTGTCGCACTTGAAAGACAATTTTCAGATATACTTTCGCACTACTTCTGGGTGAGGGCATCAAAGTTGGAAGTTGAGCCCGTGAAGTGTCTGTTGGTGGCTTAGTGACTATCGAACAGACACACACATATACACACACACATACACACGCCCACACACACTCACACACACACACTCACACACACATGCATAGACACACACTATGCCACAAAAAAGTGCCTAAAATACACACGTCAATATAAAAACAAAAAGCAAATGCAAAAACTTCTATGAATTTTTGATGGTAAATCGAAGTAGCAACTCAAGTGGGCGTGCCCTGAATATATGTGTGTGGGTGTGTGTGTGTGTGTCTATCTATCTATGTGTATGCGTGTGTAAGAAGCAGCAGCAGCAGCAGCAGCAGCCGAGCGATTTGCATATAAATGATTACGGAAATAAAGAAGGAAGTTGAAATAGACGTAGCTAAAGTTGTCGAGTCGTCGCCATGTCCTGATGCCCTGACACCCAGTGTTGCCCTGACGGCCTGCTCCTTGCTGTCTGCTCCTTGTTGCTCATCCCAGGGCTACTTCAGCTGTTTGGCGCTGCCAAAGTGAGTTGTCAGCGCTCCGCTGAAAGGCAGCAAAAAAGCTGAGAGTGCTTGGCCTCTTGGCTCAGGACTGCAGGACTGCAGCCAGCAAACAGCCAGGCAGCCAGCAGGACGACATCCTGGCAAACGGCAATGATGTCCTGGCACTCGCCATTTGCCAAAAATTGCGACGCATTTCGCATATATTTTTGCAATACTACTCAAGCGACCGACAGAGACAGAGGCACACATAGACAGAGAGAGAGAGAGAGAGAGAGACAGAGAGAGAGACAGAGAGAGAGAGAGAATCAGAGACAGATAAATGTAAAAGCACTGGCTTATTTTGGCTTAAAATTTATTCATTTTTCCTCTAAAAAAAAACCGTCAAGATTGCGCAACATTTTTCGAATTCTACGTTGCAAACTTAAGCTGCACAAACTTAAGCAAGCAAAGCCTCAAATTGGTGCTGCAACAAAAATAACAAATAATAATAGAAAAAAAAGTATTGTGCGAATTACGTTCACGTATTTGGCATAAATCATAAATTAGTACAATTTGTTGATTAATGTGAATAGCAGCGAATGTTGAGCTGCGAATACCCTGTAATGTTTTCAAGAGATATTCACAAAGAGTTGTTCTTTGAGTGTCTATCAAACATTTGTAAGCTCATTCCAATTAGGTAAGACGGAAGAAAGTATTTCCTATATATATATATATATATACATATATACATATTGGAATATAAGTTCTCGTATACCCCGCGCAGATCAAGCATATTTGATATTTATCGATAACTACCCCTTTGTCGCAAAAATCAAGTCTTTTTAAAGGGTTGTTTTACAATACTATTGGAGTATATTTAACAGCTCTCAGTTCAGGCCATGTAAGAGGGAGGATGAGGATCAACCGGCGAATAGATATAACAATGTGCGTGAAATTTTGAATATAAGTTCTCGTATACCCCGCGCAGATCAAGCATATTTCATATTTATCGATAACTACCCCTTTCTCGCAAAAATCAAAACTTTTTAAAGGGATGTAAAGGGATGAACAGCTCTCAGTTCAGGCCATATCTTATCCCACTTTTTCTGCAAAGGTTCTTGTTGGATAAAGTTGAATTTCGGTTATTTAGTTTTATTGTAGCTTTCATTCGTCTCTTTATGTACACACATACATATAATTGATACATTTGAACAATAAACAATATTTACACAAATATCGATTAACTTTTTTGCCTTGCATAATTTACATATTTGTTTTGCTTGTTTGCCCGAAATGGTTAGGCATCTGTCAACTGTGGCAGCAAATTTCCTATCGCCAACTCTTGGCCTGGTCTAGACCTTAGCCGCAAGCAAAACGCAAAACAAAAAGCAAATATTTGAGATTAGTACCAACAAAAAAAGAAAGAAGAAGAAAACTTAACGAATGGAAAATATTTCTTACAAATTAATCTGTGAATTTGGCTGCACACAAATGCCTAAGCTAATAAATTTAATTGAATATCGAATAAAACATCAACAAAATGCAATAAAAATATTTATGTAGATAAATCATGGGGACAGCTGTCATTGTTGGTAATATTGGCTTTGATTTGAGCAGAGTTGAGCAAAGCATAGCAAAAGCACTCAAAAAAGCAACAAGCAAAAGCAAAGTAGCAGAAATTGGCAACAGAATCTTCCTCCTTTCCCTGCCCCCCCGCCAAACTACTCCAAAACAAACAAATGACATTGATGAATGAAGCACGAATGATGGATTGATTCAGCGCCGCATGATGTAATGATGCAATGACGCTGCCGATGAATGAACGCTTGTCTCGATTTGCTACAACAGCAGCAACCATTCCAAGCAACAGCAACAGCAACAAACCCCCAATCCCAATCCCAATCCTCCGCTTGGAATTTGGGCTGCTTGAATTGATAATGAGCCAGGACTCGTGTTGCCGTTGCCGTTGCCGTGGCTTTTGTTGGTTTTTTTTTTTGTTTCTTGCCATGACCGTAGTCTTAATTAATTTCCATCGTGCTGCCCACCACGCGCCGCCACGCCCACTAATTAAATAATTTTTTCTGCAGCTTCTTCATTTTTTTGTTGTTTGTTTTTTTTTTTTTTTTTTGGTGTTTTTGTTATGCTGCGTGGCAGCGTTTTGTTTGGTGGCAGGAGGGGGGCGGCGGCAGGGACTTCATGAAAAATTGCCAACTGGAAGATTGGTAGCTGTGAAAGCTGCCTGCCTGCAACTTTGTGCCGAAAAACTTTAACTAATTTCAAATGTGGCAAATGACGATTTTCCGACACAACACTCCTGCTTCCCCAGCGACTTCCTCCATCTTGACCAGATGGCTTGGCCAAGATAAGGGGGGGTTGACAGGGGTGGCGGGCGGTTTGGTCGGTGGCTGATGTATTGTTGCCACAATAGCTCAGCTCAATGCTTGGCGCAGGCGAACTTTTAATTACCAAGCAGCAGGCGACGGCGACAGCAACTGAAATTAAAGGAGCAACAGCAACAGCAACAACAGCAACAACAGCAACAACAGCAACAGCGGCAGCAGCAGCAGCAGCAGTAGCAGACGCTGCCTCAGGAGCTCTGTTGCTAACACCCGCAACACCCCACACCCAACGCCCCCCTCATTCCTTATAAACACTCGAAATAAAAGTCGCCGTAAAAAGCAGCAAAAATTTTGGTTTATAGCAAAATAATTTTTTAATCTTTTCATTTTCTTTTCAATTCAAGAAGTAAGCGAATCGATAAATACTATTTGATAGATGCCATCAGTGGTCCATCAAATATTTGAAAATCCGTTTTTGATTCAGAAATTCAATCGGTAAAGTTCCGAAAATTTCTACCCTTCAGCTTTATTTTACCTTAGTTTGAAGAGTTTTTCGGAAATGTCCTGCAGTGCAGCATTTTTTTTCTGTAATTTTCAAATTTTCTTAGAAGCCAAGCTGCCTGAGCAATGGACTCTTTCGAAAAATGTGCCGTACTTAACTTTATTTGTATTTTTTTGAGTGCATAATAAGAGCGTAGCCTTTCAATTACGCTGTGAAGCATGGCCAGCGGGCTGGCTCAAAAGCAGCAGCAGCAGCAGCAGCAGTAGTCGGAGGAGAAGTAACCCTAGTCACTGCTACCCCGCCACTGCCCCAAACGTGAAATTCTTTGTGGGCAGTTGTTGTTTTGCGGGCAAAGTTATTGCTTGATGCGACGGCGAAAAAGGTGAAAAGGCGGCTCGGCTGGCAACAATGGAGATGAAAACCAGTTGGCGGTTGCCCAGGCACATGGCCAAACTTATTTGCTTGGTCTTGGCCACCCTGGGTGTAGACGAGCCAAATCAAAAAAGAAAAGAAATTTAAAAAAAAAATGCTTGACTGGAAAATATCCTGTAGAGAACGGATGGCAAATCGATATTTATCGATATGTGAGCAATTATTATGTAATCCCAAACATAACATAACTAACATTTGATGTACCCTCATGAGATTCTTCTTCTTTATTCCATGATACCCAGTTTTGTATAAGTTACAGGGTATACAAAAGAAAAGCAACTTACTCTGGCAGCCGCCCAGCGGCGCATGAATTCAAAATGAGACGCTCAAGTGGCCCCAAAATTGTGTTTCAGCGTTTTTATTTGCGCAAAATTAGCAGTGCCACGCCTCCCCGCCTACCCGCCGTTGCCGCCACCTCCCCTCCCAACCGAATATAAAAGCTAGTCGTTTAGCTACTAAAAATTCAATAGGAAAGCGCCAGTCTCCATTTTTGCCAGCGCAGATCATAAGACAAAAACAAAATTCAGATAAAAAAACAACAAAAAAACTAAAGCAGCATATATATATATATATATATACATATATATAGGTATATATATATATATGTATATATATGAAAACTGCACCCATATGCGCCATAGACCTAAAGCCGGACACGGGCCAAGTTTTGTCGGGCTACCGAAAAGTCAAGCAATGCCAGCAAATTGGAAATTTTATGCCGTAGTTTTTCTGGCGCTGCCTCTCTTAAAACTGGCTACGTGAGGGCTGTGCGCACTCCACGGGTACTTGCTTGGGGCGGGGAGCTACATCGGAAGGGGGGTTGGGATGTTGGCGCTGCCGCCATACTGCTCGTAATATAACGAACTTTATGCTCTATGTGTTTGTGTTTGTGTGAGCTCGCCAGATAAGCTGCAAAGGATGCTGATGCGAATGAAGGATGAGCATTCAGCAATAGCTTTCTCCCTTTCTCCCCATTCTCCCCTTCTGCCGCCACATCCTCAGCCCTAAGTCAATAGCAAAAACAAAAAATACAAAAAAAAAAAAAAAAAACTTTTCGCAATGGGATTACGTTAGTTGGAATGCACTTACTACTTATATTGCTTAACGATTTTTCTTCTTCTATGCGGCTTGACTTTTGCCCATGCCCCGTTAATAGTTGGGGCGCGCAGCGTTGTAAATTTGTCAGCGAAATAATACAAATTTATGATTATTGTGAAATATGCTCAATAAAAATGCTAATGTCCAAAAGTGTCAAATGCACTTGAATATTTATACGCAACTAGTTGAGATGGCTAAATCAATTGTTAGCAAATGATATATATGTATATATATATTTAAAATATATGGCATCTTCTTATAAGGCGCCAGTGTTGCATAATGCCTGAAGTAGTTTAAAGGACCGCTTTGAAGTGAATGTGGCTGGAATATGAGGCCCAAAGTTATGTGAACTTCCATTTGAATTTTATGTATATTTTCGTTTCGCAGGCATTTTTTGTTGTTGTTGTTGTTGTTTTTGTTGTTGTTGTTTTTGTTGTTGTTGTTTTTTTTACTGTTTTTGGTTGTCAGCAGCTGCTTGGCGCGTCCATCCATCCGTCCATTCGAGTCCGTCGAGTTGGGTTGATTTGAGGCTCGATTCGTTTCGATTCGTTTCGTTTCGTTTGGTTTCGTTTGGTTTCATTCCGTTGTGTTTTGTTGTGTTTTGTTGTGTTTTGTTGTGTTTTGTTTCGTTTATTTATTCCTTTCGTTTGGCCTGTGCTTCATATAAATTATTAAAAAACGCCCCGACTCTAGGCCATCAAGTTGTTCAGACTTTTGCACTCATGACTTTAAAGGGCCTCTGTTTGCTCACTATTTGTTTTTTTTCGGTTTTTTTTGTTGCCATTTAATATGGGCATACATTGGGGCAGCCGCCACACCTCAAACACCCAACTCCCGCTGCGTCCCCTTAACCTCAATAAGCTGTCGAGCGTAACAAAGGGATGTGTGTGTGTGTGTGTGTCTTATTGAAACTTTATTGTCGTGTGCGGCTCGACACTCAAAACCTGTTGCTAAAATAAAAAATAAACACAAATTGAAAGGCCGCCCTTGTCTTTCATTTATAAATATTCAATAAAATTTGTCAGCTCTTCCTGCACATAAAATGGAGCAAACAAATACCCAAGAGTACTATTTACCTGACATGCATGCACGCATTTATCAAATATCTCTGAAATACTTTTACTTGGTTTTTGGCCATAAAGTAATCGGAATTTGTGTAATGCGAGAAATGCTATACATTCGGGTTGATTAAATTTGATCATTGGCATTAATAAATTGGTTTGTGTGTTTGGCTTACAGGAATGCGTAAAATCAAAGAACTTCAATTTAATAATCTATTTGGTCAAATTCCATAACACACTGCTCTCGAAATGGGTTTGAAAAGTTGCAAGCAAACCAAAATTACACACAATGAAATCAAAAATTAAGTTATATATGTATATAAAATAAGCCAAGAATCGTTTGCTGAATTGGTTGTCAATACTTTTGCATTTATTAAGCTGGGCAACACCACAAAAGTAATTGCAAATTTCCTGGCCAGCCCTCGGGCTTGTCGTAAGCAAAGTTTCTGTAAACTCTAAAATTTAAACTAACAATTTGTTCTCAAAACTTTCTCTAGTTTTTGGTTCTATTTTTTTTATATTTTTTTTTTTTGTAATTTGTCTGCGCTCAACGGAAGTCATTATTCAATTCAAAAATGAGTTGAACATCTACCAAGAATTTTAGTTTATTTTTGTTTGCCTCCAACTTTAGCTGGAATGTGCTAATTGGCTAGTTATTGCAAGTGTTGAATGACTTTGAAAACCTGGTTTATTTTGAATCATGTATTGAACTAACTCATGAGCAGCACACGCCTTTCGTTTGAGCCAAGGGTTTGGTTGTGCTCCCTTTGCTTGTTCCTCTGCATCCTTGTTGGTATTTGCAGAAGCTTTTGCTGAAGGAAGTGTTTTGTGCTGCTGCTGCAAGTCAGCTGAACCAGTTCATTGTTCCTTTGAGCTAATTCAATTAAAAAGATTGCCAGCTGCCCAGCTTATCCAGCTATATCCCCCCCCCCCAATCCCTCATCGCTTCTCTCTCTGCTTTATGAGATGCCATCAACTTGTATAATATTTTTTCCCTTCGTTTTTGTTTAACTTGAAAATGTCGAAAGTTTTTGCATTTTTGTCTGTCTTTGCAGCTGTATGGAATTATTTATTTATATATACGAATATGACATACCCTTGCAGAATGCTAGTCACCTGCTCAGAAGCAAATATATTACGTATACGACCGATTGTTCCGTTGAAGTAGTTGTTCTCCTAATAACACTCGTAACTATTGAGCTCGATTTAGATCAATTTAGATAAATATATATATATATATATGTATATATTCTTCATCTTCATTATACATATATATATATATATATGTACATCATATAGGTTAATGACATTTTATTCAATATGACTTCGCAGAGGTATTTAAGGAAAGAGATCTAACATTTTGTGCTATACTTTTGACTTCTCTCCTTCTCTATCACCACCACTTGCTCCATGTGCCACTCTTGTGTCATGCTGTGTGGCAATTGTATTAGCAGAGCCGTTGCAAAATGCTTTTAGATGCGACTCACAAATTGTTTTCTACATATACCTATTTATTTCATGTGTTTTTAAGTCAGTGCATGATATATGTTTGTATGTACATATATATATATTTATATATATTTATATGTATATATAGACGCAGCAAAAAAAAGCGGAGAATTTTATCTCTGGATAGCGTCAACTCGGCTTCTATTTTGTTATTATCTTGCTCTTTGTTCCTTCTGGCACGCCACAGGCAAAAGCCAAACAACAACAGCTCGACAATGGCCGACCACCCATTGCTGTTGACTTACACACACACACACACACCCCCCCCACCCCACCACCCACCCCACCATCCTGCCAACCTCAGGACTATCGTTGTTGTTGCAGTTCATTGCAGCGACAGCTTCCTGCATTGCTTTGGATTTTTCATAAAGCTTATGAATTTTGTATACAAACTGTATGCGAATCCAAAGCGGAAGCAGCTGTGCCATACCGTTGCCAAACCGAACCGCAGTGAACTACACTACGAACCGTTGCAGCGAACCGTTTCACATCCAAAGCGCCCTGAAATCGCTCCACGCAAAAGCAAACTAACCACAAAGTCCGAATAAAACTGCAACCATACATGCAGCTTAAAATGGTTTATACCTAAATCCACACACACAAACATCCATAAGCGTCTACACGCAGAGAAAAACTATTTACTTTACAAAAGCTGGCAGCCGAAACTCTTCTAATTGAATTGCCAACAACTTTCAGGCAGCTCTGCCAATGAAATAATGCGAAACTCAAAAATGTTGTTTAGCTGATAATTAAACATCTCGTTGGAAAACTGAAATTATTTGAATGTCTGTGATTTTGAATTTAGAAATTTTGAGATTACACACAACAAGAGAGACGCACAGACGGACATGAATATATCGATTCGGCTGGTGATGCCCATCAAGCAGCCATGACAAACGTAGAATATTCCCTCTAAGGGTATCGATAGGTCCGTCCATTTATATTTTGAGTAACGACAAAATTCCTAAAGATGAAATCAAAAATGAAAATATAAATAAAAAAAATTAAAAAGAAAAAAAATCGTGTTTTATTTTGTTGCAAGTTAAGTTTGAGTATTTTTTTTCGGTGCAGAATTCTGTGTTTTTTTTTTTGTTTTTTGTTTTAGGTTAGGTATGTTAGTTATGGTTGAGAATAGTCAATAAGGAAATTGTGATAGGTATTGTCCTTAAGGGATGCAGAGGATGGGTGGTGGATGGAGTGGATGGGGTGGGGTAGGGATTTGTAGCCAGTTGGCTGGTTTCTGTGGTTAGCAAATATCAGAGTTTTGTTTTAGCCAAAGATCTGAAACTCAGGAGCATTTCGCATCTTTGAATGGCAACTTTGTCAGATGCATTGCTTTCAATATGCTGGTGTGTGTGTGTGTGTGTGTGTGTGTGTGTGTGTGTTGGAATACTGCTGCAGTTAGATAACAACACTTATTGCTTGCATTGTTCCGGTTGCTGTTGTTCTTGCCATTGGCGGCTGGCATTGTTTGTGATATTTGGAATGTTCAATATACTCCCTCGCTGCACAGCTTGCCTGATGATAATAAAGAAGATGAGACGGAAGCTAAGACTGAGGCAGAGATTTTACTCTTGCTGCCTGCTCCGTCATGTCCTTGGGCAATGGCACCAGCCAATAGGCAGCAGGGGGGCGTTGGGCAAGGGGGCGTCCTTTACATATAAAAATGGATAAGGATTAGGATATGGCACCACAGCTGAAGACTTATTTTCAATTACACTGCCACTAAACGAATGCTGCATCTAACTGTCTCTCTCTCTCTCTCTCTCACTCTCTCTCTCTCTCTCTCTCTCTCTCTCTCTTTCTCTTTGTTTCTCTGTGTATGTCACACTATCTTGGTTGCATAACATTTGCAATAAGCACAAGTAGTTGCAATTTATAAGCTGAACAGCTGCGCGTAAGCGCCACTTATACATTTGTATGCTTATATATATGTGTATGTATGTATATATATATACATACATATATATAAAAGTCAAGTGAGAATTATATTTAATAGGTCAACTGGTCAGTGGAGTGAGTTAAGCGACCCACAAATAATATTAATACTCGATCTTATCTTCCAAAAATGTTTCCAATATTATTTATATGCAAGATATTTGTAATTTTTGATTGAAATCATCATTAATTTTTCTAATTTTGTTCTTCTCATTTTAGGTAAGTGCCACTTAATTTAATTTACACCAAATACTGGCGACGATTTAAAAGCGTAAGTTGACGTGAAGAATTCTTTGATCGTCATTCAAGATTGCATTTGGAAGCATTGACGTTTGAAATACTACCCATAAAGACAAATATTTTTAAGTTTCACATAGATCAAGAATCATTATAATAATAATAATATAATAAGAATCAATAAAATAATATAATAATATATAATTGATGAGTGTTAATATATGATCGACAAATTACTTCTAAGCCTGCATACAGATTGTTCATTACTGTTTGTGGAAGTTACTGAAGGGTTTTCCAAATTCAAATTCAAATTCAAATGGTTCAATTTCTATAGCTTTTGCTAAGATTGTTTAGATTTATCGCACTCGATAAACAGCCTTGATTTGAGTGGTGAGAAAATCGAACGCAATTCGAAATGGAAATAATTTGCTTGCGCCCAGATTAATATGTCAAAGAGATGCAAATGTATGCAATTGCATATGTATTTATGTGTGTGGGTGTGTGTGTGGGTGCTTGCCATCTGGGTTAAACAGTGCCACGTAAAAGTATGCAACACATTTTCATTTGAGCGGGCGACAGCCCCAGCAATCAGTGAGGAATTTAAGTGCCGCATGTTAAACAATAGCTGCCTCAAGGGCCCACGTTGCCAACAATGCATCGTATGGAAAGGGGGTGGACAGGGAGAACAAGAGGGGGGCGATGGGAGGGGGCAGGTGTAGAAGGGCTGTAGCTTACGAAAGTGTACCGAAATGAAATTCGGAACAAGAGTGTAAAAGGTAACTAGCTAAAGCCAGGGGAAAAAAAAGTGAAATTAGTCATTTTCAGGGCTTAGCAGAGAGCTGTGCAAAAGAAATGGCCAGAAATATTGACATACAACGAGTGGGAAAGGGGGTTGATGGGGTGGTGAAGGGGGGGGGGGGGCTCTTGCTAGCCAGGCTGTTGCACATTTGTCACATGCAATTTCATCCAGTGACTCACAACGTGCCTTGCCTTGGGTCCGTTGTGTTTGCCATTGAACACGCACATGAACGACGTTGTGTGTTACTTGTGTTACTTCAACACCCACAACAGTCCCCACAATGTCCTGTGTGTGTGTGTATGTGTGTGTGTGTGTGTGAGACAAACTCTTGGACAAGTGCGACAAATGGGCGAATTGCTCCGATTATTGTTGCAATTGTTGCAATCGAGAGCCTTCTTGGCCAGAAGTTGATACAGACACACATCGTAAATTGCGGGTATTAACTGCAAAATAAAGTACAAAATGTACTACTTCAATCATGCCAGCAAGCATCCAATTTCAATTTTCCAACAATGTTTAGGAATAAGCCACTTTCGTAATCGGTATGCACAATGCACAATTTTGCGAAATGAAATTTTTGTACATTTCAAACAGACAAATGCTCAAACATAGTTTTCCTCAAAACTTTATTCATTTTCGTGAAAATCCTTTTAGCCATAGACCTATTAGTGCCCGAAAAAGTTCAAGGAGAAAGTACCAAAAATGGAAACAATGTAAAATTGTAAAACTATGCAAAATTAAATAATATTAAGAAGTGCAATCCGAGAACAAAGTCAACGAAACTCAGTTCAGTTTGACAACGATTGAAAGAAATGCAAAATAAGTAGAACATTTTAAAACCCAGTTAGACGATATTAAGCACACACACACACACGACACACACACACACACACGACACACACACACGACACACACACACACACACACATGAACATGTGTGCCTTGCAATTTGACTTGAATACTGATTCGGTTTCGTTGTTGAGTTTCACAGCCAGAAAGTCTTGAGACTTGTACGATTTTTTTTCTCTCTCTTCTCTTCTTTGATTTTTGTGTGTGGTTTTTTTTTTTTTTTTTTTTTTTTGTGGTGGTGCCTTGGGCGTGCTACTCAACATGCAAGTAAACAAATTTGTGTCTGTGTGTGTGGCAAATAGAAAAATGAGGTCAATAACAGTTAGATTATCAAATAAGCATTTACCAGAGTGACGGCTACTGAGGAGGCGCACTCAGCAAAAGCAAGAAAAAAAAAACGAGATTTTATCTCTCCAAGTTCGTTTACAAAAAACACAAAAAAAAAAAAAGAAAATGGAAAAAATGGAAAAAATCTTATTCTAACTTTTACGTAACATGTGCTTTAAAGTAGGACACTTTTTCTGAAGATAAGCAAAAAATGAAATATTATTGCAATTGTCGTTAAGTGCAAGCATTTTTATTACCAACAAAAATACAACTATTTGCGTACGATATTATATTTATTTTGTATATATATACATACATACATATATATATTTGTATATATATATATTTTTTTTTAAAATTTTTATTTTTTTTTTGCTGCGTGCGACAGGCGGCAGATTAGTTTGGTTTCAAAGCAGGCCTTAGCATTGCAGCATATTGCCTTTCTCACACTTAACACACACATACACACACATACACACACATACACACACACACATGCACATACACATAAACACTCGCCTACACACACACACAAATTGAGATTGTGCTACAATTCTACATTTTGTGGGCATGCTCAAGACGTCATCGGCTGTCTTTCAAAGTGCCTACGTGTACATGTGTGCGTGTGTGTGCGTGTGTGTGTGTTTGTATGTGTTTGATATTTTAGCCAGCAATCAACGACATCAGGCAAACGTTAAGCTTAACCCTTCCTTTACCCCTTTGTCGCAATCTACCCGCAACATCAACCCCCAATCCGACCCCAATCCCAATCCCAATCCCAATCCAAATCCCTAGTACAACCCTAACCCCAATCGTGGCATGCGTGAAGGTCAATTTATCGCCTAATGACGGCGAACAATGATGGGCGGCTGGCTATTGAGGGGACAACGAACACGTAGGCAGCCATGCTGAAGCGTTGCCAGACATTTAATGCAGCTTACTAAATGCTTCACATGCCACAAGCGCCACAATTTTGCTGCTGCTGCTACTACTCTTGCTGTTGCTGTTGTTGTTGTTGGCCCTAGCCAATGAATGGGTATTGCCAGCTTGAAGAATTAAGATTTCTCAGGGTTTGTGGACCAACGCTCAACATTTGTGGTTTTTGCGGAATTTGTGGCTTAAATTAAGCGCACATTTAGCTTGATTTATTTGCCCATGATGGTCCACTTGACAGATAGCATCTGGACTTTAGTTGGGTGCCATTGAATGCAATTATGGCTGCTGAATACTCATGAATGCATTCATTTCAAATATTAATAATATCAATTTAGTTTTGCAAATAGTTTTTTCAATAAGTGTTGTGTAATTGCTTGCATTTATTTAATTCGTTTTTAGCACTTGAGGTAGCAGTAGTCACATCAATTCGAAACACATTTATGAATATATTCATTCGTATTCATTAAAAAATTCGTACGTAAGAAGCTTAAGTGGCGTTCAACTGATGCTAAATAGTTTTCTACATAAATTTATTTCCAAGCATACGCATTCCTCACAATCAAGTACTCTATTTTAATAGTATACACACACGCACACACACGCACACACACACATTTATGGTGGTGAGTGAATACACTCATATACTCATAGTTCGCAACGCTTGTTTAACTTGTATCTAAGCCATGTATTTCGCATGTTTAAACAACTGCAATATAATAAACAGTTCACACAGAGAGCCGTTCGTTCACTTAAGGCACAATTCACTTACATACGCATATGCACACACTCACACACACACGCACACATGGCTGTATGTATGAATATAGCTGTAGCATTTGGTATACACTGCACAGCAAACATAACCATAACCAAGTTAGCAACATCCTTGTTCCGGTTATAGAAATGCGTTTAAGCATCAGTTGCTTTGGAATTTGGCTTTCATCCTTTTGGCCCTTTTCTGGTTTTTTTTTGCCCCTATTTCATAGTTGTGACGTTGCGGAGTAGTGGTGTGCACGGTTCGGTCTGGTTGGGTCTGGTCTGGTCTGGTCTGGTCTGTTATGTAAAAGGTTGCTGGGGTCCAGCAGCTAGCACCTGGGTCAACTGAATGATATGAAGTCAGGAGGCCAGAAGTGCTGTACTCCTGCTGCTGCTGCCCAAAAACAAATACACTAAACTGACAGAACAAACACTGGAATTTGGGAAAGAGATCGACATACATTGACTTGCTAAACAGAAAGAGAGCGACAGATGTATAAAAAATAGAAAGAAAAAAGAGAGCTTATTGCTTGGCAAAGCGTGAAATGTTTACGAGCGAGTGACGATGGCGACTCAAGAGGTAGCCAGCCTCGTAAAAAGATTTGTGCTTCTGTGTGTGCCTAGCGCAAATCTTATCCTCTTTACTAACTTTCCGCACCCGCAACCGCAACCCTCCCACGGCTCCACCACAATCTTCCACGCTTTAGGCGCCCCCCCCTTCACCGATTGCTCTCTGTCTCGCTTACCATCTTACTCGTTGTGTGCACAATTGTAAAGAAAATGTTATTAAGGATTTTCTATTATATAACAAAAAGGCGCACTAAAGGCAGTCACACACACACACACACACACACACACACTCTGACATTCACAGACACAGATATAGTAAGAGATAGAGATAGAGATAGAGCAAAACGCAGAGACAGACACCATTATTTTGGGTTGAGACGCATTAAGCACTTGACATATTCTACACAGTTTTGTAAAACTGTGCACTGTACAACAGCAGCAGAAAAAGTAAATAAACAACAGTCACGCGTAACCGACTGCCAAATACTCTGTTCTTAGTATGGTACTGAGGAAACTTTTCTTTTAAAACTCTTCAAGACTTGGACTTAACCAATTTGTAAAGCGAAAGTTTTTTTTTCTTTTTTTTACCAATATTATGCGAATTATACATCCCAAAATTGTAGTATCTATAGCTCCAAAATGTTGGACGATAGGCGCTTGAGTCGAACAGATTGGCCAAATTTGCTTAACATGCTTTGCAGCTGGTTATTAATAATATATTTTCCATGCTTGCCAGTCGATTTGCAGTTATCGATGTTATCGATAGCTGCTAAGTGTTTGACTGAATATATTGAAAACATATATTTGACGTAGGATATATTCTCCAGCTTCAAGATCATCGAAATTACCTTAACTTACCTTTTAATATTGGAATATGAAGCAAAATTTAAGGAAAAATAAATAATTTCAGAATTTTCAGAATATGTATATATATATACATATGTATGTATATATATATATTAATAAAATGTTGAGTTTTTCATCTGATTTGATATTTGAATGCCTGTCGCCAACTCTTGAGCTGCTGACAACATGATGACGCCTACTAAAAATGTCACTAAATATATTTATATACATATATATATGAATGTATATATATCTATCTCATGTGTACGTGTGTGTGTGTGTGTGTGTGTGTAAATCTGTGCTCAAGGTTTAGCTCAAACATTAGTCAACTGAACCCAAAATGAGCGTGCAACAAAGCGGCGCCCATTGCCATGAATGAATAAGCAAGCGAGTGAATGGGTGAATAGTGAGTGAGTTGCAGAATGGGTGTTGGCAGTCAACCCGTGAATAAATGGCTAACTGGTTGACAGTAAGGCTCTCGACGTAGCCGCTGTCTGTGCACGCAAACATACATACATACATACATATACATATATGTATTCAGGCATAGGTTGCCAAGATCGTCAGCGAATGCAGTTGCTGAATGCGCTTTTCTCTTTCGTGTGTGCATCTGCAACAAAATCTTTGATGCACAACTTTTTCCCTCTGCACTTGAGGGAGGAGGGCACTGGGCTGGGGCTTGAATACAGTGGAATAGTTACCTTCCTTTTTTCCTTTTTTTTTTTTCTTTTTTAAGTGCTATTTATTTATTTATTAGAATTATAATTTTAGTCATTAAACTTTTAAGCTGTATTTAAATATGCAAATGCGCTGATATTCCGGCATTGCCCAACACTGGCTAGACACGTCTTAAGCTAGGAAATTTCGAATAGGCTTTTTGTTTTAGCTGCTTTTGAGCCTATTCCACGGTGAATTTTCGCTGTTTGCTGTTGCTGAGCACAGCTTGTTATAATCATGTTTTTTATGACGCTTTTGCAAATGTTGCCTTTGACTTGAACAATGTCAGCCATTTTGGTACTTTTGTTGCATGTCTACAGTCAGCCGTGGCGCCTCCAAGTATGCAAGGCTACCAGCAGTAGCCACAGCAGCAGCAGCAGCAGCAGCAGCAGCTGGAATAGTATGCTTAGATGAAGGGATAAGCTGGAAGGGAGGTAGCTGGGAGGCTGTCGAGTTGGGTTAAGTGAGTATCACATTCATGCTGTGCAATTGGATGTAAATGCACGACGTTGCCACAACGCTGCCACTATCAGTGTGTGCGTGCGTGTGTGCGTGCGTGTGCGTGTGTGTGCGTGTGTGTGTGTGTGCGTGTGTGTGTGAGCCTGTGTGTATTTTGTCTCTGTGCGCTGATTTACGCGCTCATATTACGTACGCCAGCCGGGCGCAACACTTTAATTGATTATTTATCTTGCGGCAACTGTTAGTGCTGCTGCTGCTGCCACAGATGCTGCTACTGCAACTAATATTGTTAGTCCTTTACCGTTACTCCAGAAAAGATGCTATTGCTTATGCTGAGCACATAGAGAAGATTAGCAATTTTTCACTCCAAAATTCTTGAAATTATCAAGCATTTTTTGAATGTTTAATTCAATAATTGAAAAATATTCAAAGACAAATTGTGCGAAAAATAATCAAGAAGAAATACAATAAAATTCTTGAGTTTTTTGATTTGATAATGATTTTATTTATTCAAGCGTTTCAGCGATTTTCTGCAGCAACATTTGAAATCGTGATTGGTACTCCCCAAGGAACTTCCCCTACTTCTGCTGCTGTTGTTGCCTCTTTAGGTAGTACATGTATTAGAAACACTTTTTTTTGCAACTAATTCTAATGCTAAATCAAAGGTGAATTTACAGTTATTGTATGGGGATGCCTAATTACTGAGATTCCTTATATGAATACTTTGTTATTGACAGCGTCGGAGATTCCTTATACTGTTGCATTTATTTCGATTGTCCCTGTTACTGGTTGCTACTCCTTCGAATACGGTTACTAATGTGTGTGTTACTGGTGCTACTGCAACTGCAACTGCAACTGTTATTGCTGCCACATCTAGTGCAAGTGCAACTGTTGCGGTTGCTGCGGTTGCTTCTAAGTTTTATGCCACGCAATCTCGCCGAGCAATTTGGTGCGCTGTGATTGAAATCCGAAACCACAAGGCAGCCAGCAGCGCGTGTTGTCCTTGCAACTGTAGGGCGCCTAACTACCCACTAACCACTACCCTCCTACCCTCCCACCCTAAACCCTCAACCTGTCAGCCGCCCCAAGCATCCCTCGCTTGGCCAAACTAAATTGCTTTCGAGTGTTGTTTGTTGTGCTTGAAGATTTACTGCTTTGTTGGTTTTCCATTTAATTTCTTTTCACATTAGACACGCGCGCACTTCTGTTCTTTCCTCCCATTTTTTTTTTTATATTTTTCCTCTTTGTATGTGTGTGTCCAGCTTTCTTAAGAACCCTCTCCACCCGCCCAACCCCAACCACCCACAGCTCACCGCTTGCTTTGACAATTTTTAAATGTTAGTTAATGGCGAGCTCAGCGGTAAAAGCTCATTATTATTATATAGCCTTACGTTCTATTGCATACGTGATTTATACGATGACATTGGCGTAACTCGAACAATTTATAGCCACCCCTTTGTGTGTGTGTGTGCGTGTGTGTGTGTGTGTGTGTGTGTATAGTTAGATCAATAGAATTGCCTCTGCTTGCGTTGCGGTTGCCGTAATTCGTGGTTTATCAGTTTCAAGCCAAGCTGGTGGTTACGCAACCAATTAGCAGCTGGCAGCGACCATAAACAATTAAAAGACAGTCAACAACAATCAATACAAGCACTCAAAGTTGCACAGGTTTTTAAGAGCAGCTCTTCAAATATTTACTTCCAACTTTTGACAAGTCAAATTGTGCCAGTGCTAGAAGTAACTTTGTTAGCACCACTCGCAGTTGATATCTAAGCAATAACCTAAGATTGGCGGGGCTGGTCAAGGCTAATTATTTGAGAATTCCGCTGCATAGTCTTCTTATATGCATGCTTAGAATGAGATTTTGCGGCTCTATTCAAGGCAAATTATTTGAGAATTCCGCTGCATAGTCTTCTTATATGCATGCTTAGAATGAGATTTTGCGGCTCTATTCAAGGCAAATTATTTGAGAATTCCGCTGCATAGTCTTCTTATATGCATGCTTAGAATGAGATTGTGGGGCTCTATTCAAGGCGAACTATTTGAGAATTCCGCTGCATAGTCTTCTCATATGCATGCTTAGAATGAGATTTTGGGGCTCTATTCAAGGCAAATTATTTGAGAATGCTTAGAATGAGATTGTGGGGCTCTATTCCAGGCAAATTATTTGAGAATTCCGCTGCATAGTCTTCTTATATGCATGCTTAGAATGAGATTGTGGGGCTCTATTCAAGGCAAATTATTTGAGAATGCAGAGAATGAGATTTTGGGGCTCTATTCAAGGCAAATTATGTGAGAATTCCGCTGCATAGTCTTCTTATCTGCATGCTTAGAATGAGATTTTGGGGCTCTATTCAAGGCAAATTATTTGAGAATTCCGTTGCATAGTCTTCTTATATGCATGCTTAGAATGAGATTGAGGGGCTCTATTCGAAAGCTATAAAATACAACAAAATGTTGAAATGAGTAAAGTGAAATTAGCACTCAACTTGGGGCATACACATTGTACATCCTGATGCTATTGTTTGTGCTGTGATCTTCATAAAAGTGTTTTTTTTTTATTTATTAAATTGTTCAGCTAGGTTTAATCAGAATGGGGACCATTTAGCATTGCCCTGCTGTCAGTTGTTTCTTTTTATCAGTGTTTAAACAGCGTTCACGTTTATTGCAGTCCCTTTCAGCGCTGACTTCAACTCTTTATTCACTCAACTGCTGTTTTCTGCACCCACCTCTGGCCTTATCACATTTATCACTTCTTGTAAACGTTGGCGCCGCCTGGGCACAAACAGCATCCAACAACTGTCCGGCACCTTTGTCAAACAAGCCACCATGCACCACCTGCCGGCACCAGCTGCCGGCACCACCTGCTGTGGCAGCTCCACCACCCATCCTCTCAAGCAAGTGTTGGGCATCACAGTCGCCAAGTTGTCGTTGCTTTTCAGCGAAGCCGAGAGAAAAGTAAATAATTAAAAAAGTTACACAAATTACTAAGGCAATTTTCTGTTTTCTTGTTTTCTTGTTTGCTTGTTTTGTGTTTTGTGTTTTCTGTTGAATTTTATTTTCTTCGTTTTTCTTATGTTTGTTAGAAAACTAAAAACCGCTGCTCACATTTTGTGGCTGTAATTAAATGATGTTTATTAAATGCGCACTGTCATTCAATGTTGTGAATGTTATTGTGGTTGGTGTTGCTGTTGTTGGTTTTGCTCTTGTCGCTCGCACAAAACAAACCAACATTAAAGTTGTCGACGTCATCAGCAGCACACTTGATGTTGCTGTTGCTGTTGCTGTCGCTGTTGTTGTTGCTGTTGTTGTTGCTGTCGCTGTTGCTGTGCTTTTCACGTTATGGTTTTGCCACACTTCGAAGCTGAACTGCCGCGCCACACAAAAAAAAATCCACAAATACTTGGGCATTACAGCAAAAACTTAGGTTAGCGGTTTAGAATTGAGTGAGTGCACGACAAGCAGATGCCCTGTAAAAATTTCTATAATAAATCCGAACTGCATTTCAATTACAACATTATACAGATTTTTTTTTATCGCTTTTACCGAGGCAAACATTTTTTTTAAGAGTGTATTTAAAAGTTCATATTACAAAAAATATATTTGTAATGCTCATTATATGAAAAAGTAGACTGAAATTTTCTTGGTTTCGATTTTAGGCTTTAGGCTTTTGCATTATGGCTCAAATGTGCATTGTTTTTTGTTAACACAAAATCCTTAAGCCAAGTATTACAGACTGAAGGCTTAAGCCTATCAAAGTTGCTCATATCAAAGGCTTGGATTGATATTTTTGTACGTACTACATTTGATATACTCGTATGTATATGTATGCCAAGTGCAGTAAACTTGTTATCAGGCTGCTGCTCTACATACCACATATACATATGTACATATATGTACATTATGTAAGCGCCAGTTCAACACGGCCTCTATTTAAATTCACATGCAAAAATTTGCTGATGCCAGCTTTTCTGGGTTCGCTGGGAACCACCGAGCACATTGCTACATACCTTTTTAACAATGTTGGGCAAGGGGCAACAAAAAGGAAAAAAGGGCTGATAAAAAAAAAACAAGAAATGAAATCAAAGCGCCAAAAATACATACTCACACACACACACTCGCACACACACACAACACGCAACAACAACGAAAACCACAAAAATGCCGCCAATGACTTTGACTTGCCATTGTTTTCTTTGTTGTTGTTGTTGTTGCCAACGTCAAAGGCTTGCCCAAAAATGACAAAAACAACAAGTGCACAGCGGGTGGAAGGGCATTGGAATGGTGAACGGTGAACGGTGAACGAGTTTTGCAAGGGGATGGTGAATTTGAGTTTGGGTTTACTGCCGTCGGCCTTTTCGGCTACACATCCGCTTGCCCTTGCGGCACATCCTGTCGCTTCCTTCCGATGGCACACACCTAAATACCGTTAGCCGCGCAGCCCTCGCCCCAAAAGCAGCCAAAACACGCAAACCCCGACGCCCCTGTCAGTTTATCTAACACGCACTCCAACTGCGTCGCTCACATGGAGCAACATTCTCTCCCCGTGTGTCTATGTGTGTCTGTGTGTGTATCTATGTGTGTGTTTGCGTTGAACGAGCAACGTGAAACAGCAAAAACAACAACAACAAAGAAACGATTGAACAACAAACAACAACATGGACAACAATGGCAGCCCATCAGCAGAGTTGGATAGCAGCATAGATCGAGGATAGATGCAAAAAAGGTTATCCCAAATATACGTAAATTAACAAAACCTGCCGCCAATCATGACTGCTTTTGTATGCGTGTGTGTGTGTGTGTGTGTGTACACACCTAACCTCAAAATAGTGACAATGCGTTGTTATCTGAAGCTGGGATACACTTACTTTACTTTTAAGCATTGGACAGGAAGTGAGCTTCAAATTTGACAGCAGCTTCCTGTCCTGCAATCGAAGAGACATTTTGCATTTTAAAGTTCGCTTAAATGATGAAACTTATATATATATATATATGTATATATATTTGATTTAATTTGTAAATATTTCATTTATCTTCTAAGTTTTGAGTTACATAAATACATATATACATATATCAAAGAAATCATTTTCATATCTAACATATAAAATTACAAAATTGTTATGCAGTCCACAAGAGATTTTCATGCTGACTTTGAGAATTGAATATGAAAATAATTGCTTCGAAATGCAAAGACTGTAAAGACTGATTTAAGACCAGTTAATAGACAGATGAAGCTTTTGCTAACTGCCCAAACTCCTCTCTCGTCCTGTCCTGTCCTGTCCTTCCTTTCCTTGTCGTCAACTTCTAATTGGCGCTGCTATAAATCGTTTGCTGACTTGCTTTTCGATTCAATCATTATTTCATAGGCCAGATTCGATTATCAAAAGCGACAACAGCAGCAAAAACAATGGTGGGCTGCAATAAAGGCGGGTGTATTAGAGGCAAGTTGTTGTAAAAACGCACATTTACAACGCCACAACGAGCTGAAAATGCCGCAAGCAATCAATCATACCACACGCAGCACTGCCACCACAATAGAGAGAAGAACACAAGCACAGATGGAGTTGCGCCAGTGTTTGTCAGAATGTGACGCTGCAGTTGCCACGCTGTTGCAAATTGTTCTACATTATTTCGATGTATACATGCCACAGGCATTTATTTCCTAATTTCTCGCATCAAATTCGATATGCCTGCTTTGCCATGCGAAATTTGAGAATTTGCTTAAATTTGTTATTGAATAAATACAAGCTTAAAACTAATTAAGAAATGTGCAACAAATGTTGATAAGCAGAGTTTTGTGGTTATTGCCAGTATTTGTTGGCCACAATTATTTGATGCATTTTGTATTTGCACATTTGGCATCATGAGCTCAAAGTTGAATTGAATTTATTTTGTTGTCGCATTTTGTGTAGGGTATGCCAAATTGCCATCATTCAGTGGCAGTTACGCTTTTATGTGGTCTGCGGTATTTCCATCATTTCTATTTTTATTTCTATTTCTATTTCTATTTTTTTCTCTTTTTTTTTTTTGTTTTTTGTGTGTGTACTCTTCGTTTCATTGTGTGCGTTGCTTTGACAGACGCCTCTCTAAACAGCCGACGCACACAGCGACACACAAAGCAAAAGCAAAAACTGCACACAAAAAGAGAGTAAAAAAAAAATAAAGGACCGTCCTTGCGGGTCCTGGAAATTGAAAAGCATACTTTTTTCCACTATGTGTGTGCGGGTGTGCGTGTGTGTGTGTGTGTGTGCGTGTGTGCGTGTGCCATTGCGTGTGCAGGAAAATTAGTTTGAGCAATGGGGCGAATTTTTGAAATTCATAAGCTTACCGGTTACGTGGCTGCCCCGCTTTGTATGTCAAAGCAAATATGTGAGTGTGCGTGTGTGTGTGCGTGTGTGTGTGTGTGGTTAGTGTAGCATGTTAAGTATGTGTTAATATGTAGTTGACTCCTTGAGCCAATTTAATTGGCCAGTGTCTGGCCCCAGACACTGTTTGTCGCCAGTAAACACAGCACACACAATGCACAACAACAAAAAACTGAAACGGAACGCAATCAACTTCATGCCTATGAATTAATGACGCACACGGACAACGCTGCGTATGAGTAATGTCAACCCCCCCACCTAAGTATTAAAAGGGAGAAGAAAAAGCAACAGAGAGAGAGAGCGGGAGAGAGTGAGGGAAGCATTGTTAGCTGTCGCTTAACAAAGTCTTGACATTGCGACACGCACTTTAAGGCAAGTAAAAGCCGGGCCAAAAGTGAAAGCATGATAGAACACAGAGCTCTGAGCTGTTATTAAAAATGTTTCGACTGACAATTAAATGTGTAATACATATATGCAAAATCTAGCAAATATATATTTATATATATATATTTATATAAATGCAAATAATATGGAAATAACTAAGTCTAAGGCAAACAACAACAATCGCAATTGTCATCCAATTACGAACCGCACACAAATATCCCACCCACACACACACACACACATTGTTGCATGTTAGTTGTAAGTGCAGCATCATCTGGCGTACGATTGACACATACATGACACATACGCTTTTAATTGCATTAAGGTAGTATTATCACTATTAACATTTGGTCAACTGCAACCGCATTTGCATTTGTGCATTTGCACTTCAACTTCAACTTCGACTTCAACTTCATTTTCTCTCTCTTGGCCAGCAATTGCTAATTGCATTTTGTTGAGGCAAATATGTATACATACATATGTATATAATAATTAATTTCAGAGCGCATCATTAATTGAATAATTTAATGACAATGCCCAACTAGAAATGTAAGTAAGCACATGTTCACTCAATTCAACGAGCCGTAATCAATTCTAGATTTATTTTAATATTAGCAGTAAATTAATGAATATCAAATAGCAACTTTTGTTTGTTTATTGAGTTGTATTTGTTTTTTTTTTTTATTCATTTTGTTCTTTTTCTTTTATTTTCGCTTCTTCATTGATGCGATTGCAAAATGCATTCATTTATATGCATATTGTTGTGTCTTAATCCCATTCCATTGGTGATGCAAATAAGTGACTTAAATTCTTAATTACGTTATTGATGTACATACATACATATGTATGTATGTACATATGTACATGCATATGTACGCACAGCATAAATGTAACACAATCAGCTTTATTTTGCTGCATTTCGAGAGTTTGAATTCCACTTTCAGTTCCTTCAACTGCTCGATTCGATGAGAATTTTAATACGCGAAATTACATATACAGCGAATATGCATAATGGCATTACAAACATGCCACGAACATTTCATTGCTGCCACACACACACACACACACACACACACACACATTCACTATTGGTTTGTGGCAGTTAAAAAACACAGGGAAAATGACTTGCAAAAATTAAATTTTAAGCGCTTTCCCAAAATTTAATTTGACACCCAGAAATCAATAGCAAAATTAAT
>JAWNLC010000831.1:5562500-5635000 GCA_035041535.1 Drosophila cognata
ATTTAGTTAACTATTGAATGAGTTTCTCACTCAATGCCTTTTAAGCTATAAAAGTTAAGCTTCTTATCTATCTACAGCGAAAAATCCTCTTAAAGTCTAGCTAGAATATTTTTCAGTTTTTTTTTTTCGACAAGCAAACGCATTGCTGTTGTCCAATGATGCATTTCGTTGGTGTTGCTGCGCTTAAGACTGTGTGTAAACGCTGGCAAAAAAAAAAAAAATACAAAAAAAATATAACTGGCTCAAACTGCTTCAGGTCGCCCGCGTCTCGTCCAAGTGCCCAGGACAGAACCTCGATTTGCAGGGAACGCAAAAGAAGTTACGAAGATAAATGAGATGGCATAAGTTAGGCGACAACTTGAGCTCTCGGCGAGCAAGGAGGCAGTCGACTAAAACTAAAACTCTTAAAATTGATATAGAAGACATCAAATGGCGGTGGCATAAAAACCCAGACATTAAACAGCTCGACTAGCAAATGCCCTGTGTTTGTATGGAAACTAAACTGAGGCATCAATTTATGCACAACTTAGCAGAATGTTGACAAATTTTTTGACGTAGAGATAATTCAACGGATTGGAAATCCGAAACATATTCGATTTAGTTATGATATTTGTAGAACTAGCGATTAGATTGTTAATTGCATTTGCTTTGGGAGTGTCAAGGAATGTTTTCCAACCCTGCGAAACATATATTTAAATCGATTTATATTCCGACAAAAATTGAAATGGTTTTCAGCTCGCATAATCTCAGAGCTCAAGGGGCTGCTGCTGCACACAGGATGCTGATTACAAATTCATGGCTCAAGTTTATGATACCCCATCTGCCTCTTGATGCCTCTTGATGATTTCGGTAAAAAATAAAAAATAAAAAAAAATGCAGAAAAAATACTAAAATAGTTGTAAAGTGCAAGTAAGGTAAAGGGCTGGGGGGGCTGGGGGACTGGGGTGCGTGGCATGCGACAACAGCAACAATTTTGTATTTTAAGCATGTTTTTTGCTTGTTTTTGGTATTTTTTTTTTGTGTGCTGCCATCATTTGCGCATGTTGTTGTTGCATACCAAAATGAAACTAAGTGAGTGGAAGGTTTATGGGGTAGAAATGAGTTTAAAAAAAATGCGAACGCTGCTGTCTAAAGTGCTGGAAAATGCGAATGCGCGCCACTAAACAAACAGCATTTTGGTGCATGCCAAAAAAGTAGACCAGGGCTGAAAAAAGGCGAACACACACACACACACACAAACAAACAAGAATGCCACGCAAATTGTTGCATAATGAAAAGGCTGGAAGTGCAGTTAGTGCTGTTATTCTGATAGCGACACACACACGACACACACACAACACACACCACATACACACACTAGCATACACGCTTTCCCAGGAGGCATTCAATATGTCATTTAAGATTGTTTGCCAAATCCAAACGCATTATTTTGTCTAATTTACTTGTGAATATGTGCTTCTATGCGTGTGTGTGTGTGTGTGTGTATGTGTGTGTGTGTGTGTGTTTATGTATGTGTGTGAGTTTGTGTGCGTGTAATGGCTTTCTATCGTCCCCATCGGCAAAATATCTTTAGAGGTTTTCTGTGCTTTCCTGTAAGACGACTCCTTCGCCTGTTGTTGGCCAATAGACAAAGTTTGAATCGGCAACACGCCCTTCCCCTTGCCACACACACACACACACACACACACACACACACACACACATGCATGGTTTCGATACCTCCGTGCTACAAGCAGCTTGCTTCAATACTTCAAAACTTGTGCCGCAAATTGCTCGCTGTAGTCTAATTGAAATTGGAGTTTCTAATTTTCTTGTCACTCCTCAGTTCATTTTGTTCCTCATTAAAATTAACTAGCTCGTTAGTGAGTGGAAAATGTATGTCAGCTATTTAATGGGCATTATCTTATTATATATATATATATATATATACATATATGCTCTACGAATGGAAGAGTATATCTTTCACAGTCTGTGCTTAAAATTCAAATTTCGAACCATTCATAAAGTGGATTTATTGGCCCAGATTGGACTGCGAACGGAAAATATTGAATGTAGTTTTATTCTAGGACTCAAAGGAATATTCAAAACTGCATTGCTGGTGAAATTCACAACAGTTTTGGCCAAATTTTTTGACTTGTTGCCAAATGCTCACGTGCATGGGGCAGAGTGTTGGCAATTGATAAAACTCCTGGTGTTTACCAACACTCAAATAGGTATTTGCTGCGAAATCACACTTAAATATGTTTATGTTTTCTTATCTCAGCGTAGACTGGATAATAATGAAGTAGTAGTTTAATCAGTGAGTTTGTTTAGTTTCTGCCCAAGTTTTCCAGTCTTGCATTTTGTGCAAAGTTTTTGCAAAGTTGTTTGTTAAGTTGGTTAACATTATTGAAAGGCCCATGGAACTTATTGATAGCTGATTATACTTATACTTTGTGTTGCCTACTTTCTACTTTCTACTTTCGAATAGCCAAGTAGTTCATCCAGCCCAGCGATTTCAACGGCTTACAATAATTATGCTCAAGTGTTTATAATAAGCTTGAAAACTTTCTTGATTAGCTGTTAACGAGTACGCTGATTATTTCAAGTGCCGTCTTTTTTTCTTCACACTCTCTTGTTTTCACTCGCTTTCTGCTTTCCCATGTTGCTCAATCCCTTCTACTTTCTATTCGCATCCCTCACACCCTGTTTGTCAAAACTCAAGCGCCATATTTCTAGGGCATGTTGCAAGCAATGGATTTTGCGCTTGGATCCTTGTCGAAAAGCAATTTGCTAAGCTTGCATTAACAACAACAAGCTACGGCTAATATAATGCGGCTAAAACGAAGGCAAGGCAACAACTTACCGTAAACTGTAATTCGACAAATACACTCGGCAAAATAATCGTTAAATACACTAACAAAAAAAAAAAAAAAAATCAACTTCAAATACTGCAATAATTTTATATGTGGAATTTACTTGCTTCAAAGTCGAAATACTTTCAATCAAATTTTCACTAATATCAACTTTCAACAATGCAAAATACCTTTTAAAGTGTATCATGAACTATATATATATATATATATATATATTGTTGAGTAGCATCAGAATGCCAGGCTGTATGCACCGGCTACAGGGCAGCTGCTAATCAAGCTTTGCTACTTCGTATTTGGAGTGCACACATTCAGCTTAATGCCCAACGCAACATACTAAAAGCTAGTGTGCCCGAGACGAAGTGCTATTAAAATTACTTAAAGCCAGCCAGCAATCAAGAGGGTTGCAAGCAGCTTAAATATGCCGCTTAATATTGCTACCAACACCAGCAGCAATAGCAGCAGCAGCAACAGCAGCAATACGCAGAATGTGTATGTGTGTGTGAAGCCAGCAATGTTGACACGGCTGCTTAGCACGCCACTCACAACAACCATACACTACTCTAACCCTTGGCATTTGAGTCAAGCCAAACCCCCCAACCCCAACATCCAACCCCCAACCCCCTAATCCACCATTCAACTTCTCTTCACGCAGATGCTGTTGCTGTTGCTTTTGGGGTTTTGCGTGTTGCATACTAATTTCAAAAATTTCCCATTACATTTGTAGTTTTCACTGTTTCCGGTGCTCGGTGCACACGCCCCCCATTTAAAGTCAGCCCACCCGCACCGCTCCCCCGCGATACACCTCACCATACCAATTGTTACACATGTAGTTTGAGTCTGTATTCTAGCTTGATTATAAACAGCAGCAACAACAACAACAGCAACAACAAAAACATCAACAACAACAACAATAATAACAACAATAAAAACAACAACAACAACAACAGCAACAGTTGTAGCAACAGCAGATATCTCAACACAAGCCCAACAAATTGTTCAAAGTTTTTGTGGTCAAAGGTGAATCAAAAGTGTCTTTGCAACATATGACACACACACACGCACACACACACGCACAGACGAACACTTGTTTGTTGGTGTTTTATATGGCTGTTGCTGTTGCACTTCAAGAGTTCAAAGTGGAAATTTGTACACACACACACACACACACACACACACACACACACACATGTAAGCAGAGAGTCGAATGCAAATAAAACTTTGCCATTCATCTTCTCGCAACCCAACCCCTTAGCCTTGCCACCTCAGTCAACAACTCGCCCTTGGCTTAAATGCCAAGTCTTTGAATTTCCTATTTATATGATAAAATGTAAGAATAATCAGACAAAAATTAAGAAAATCTTCACAAACTTTATTTAAAATTGAGAATATCGTGTGATAAATTCTCAATTTGCTGCTGATCAATTTGACATTTTCGATAATCTAAAGCGTAAGCAATTCTGATACAAATCAAACGCTGGCAATTTAAATGAAATCGAGTTACAGATATATATGTATATATACAGTGAGAGACAGCTCAAGTGGACCAGTGTCAAAGAAAAAAAGTAATTGCCTGCCATAAGCTAATTATTCATTATTTTTCAAAAATTCCAAAGACCTATGGTAGGTACATGTATTAACCACCAAAATTAATATATGACCCTAATAAACTGAGGTTTCCCCATCTGCTAGGTAGGATTATGTAAAAAAGTACCCTATTTTTAGGGGACCGCGTATTTGGATCAGGTACATTGTGGACACCTGGGAGCCATAGAACGCGGATTTTTTATCTAAAGTTGAGTATTTTCGGAATAAATAGATCAATCCTTCGTATTCAATTTAGTTATATCCTGCATCCCGAGTTCAATAAGCCCACAAGGACTATGGACAAACGGACTACCATTGAATAACGGGAACTCATCCTGGAACACCACAAAAACGGATATTCACATCGCCAAATAGCTGAAATGGTCAATCTGAGCAGGTATAACATCATTCGGCGCTTCGTCGACGCAAATCGGATTGAGGGCAAGAGCAGAATGGCACCAAACCCGATTTTCACCGAAGAGGAGGATCGGAGGATCATCAGGAAAATCAGGGCAAATCCCAAGCTATCGACTCCAAAAATGACTCAACAGGTGCAGCATGAAATGGGGAAAAAGTGCTGTGTGGAAACTGTATGCCAGGTCCGGCACAAACATGACTTCAATGCACGAGTACCACGGAAAAAGTCCTTTATAAGCGCATCAAATAAAGGGACTAGGATGACGGTCGCCAAAACCCACTTGGACAAGGATTTGAAGCTCTGGAACACAGTCATATTTGCAGATGAGTCCAATTTCATCATTTTTGGCACGGACGGACGGAATTATGTGTGGCTACAATCCAATACTGAGCTGAATCCGAAACAGGCAATTACTTTTTGTCTTTGACTCTGTACCTTTTGAGCTGTCCGTCACTGTATATAGGAAGAAAATGTGACAAAGATAGATATGAACAGAGATGGATTTTAGTGTTTGGGATACGAGTAGTAAGTGCTATATATATATATATATGCTATATATGTGTATGGATATATAATATAGTAGATGGTGATTTTAATTTGAACGGTTTGGTTTGCAATGGTTGCGTTTGAAAACGACGAAGGGAATTGAAAAATGATTTGCACACAAGCGAAGTAGAAAGGGAGCGAGACAGAAAGGGAGAGACAGAGAGACAGAGACAGAAAGAGGGGGTTGGACATATATACCGTAATTACCTACATACATAGATGCCAAAGTCTGGTAGCTGGCAACGGATAGAAACGGAAACGGAAGTAGGCGGAAGCGGGCCTTCTAGTGCCTTCATTACTCACTTAAAAGGCCTTTAAATTGTGCTTAAGCTACGCATCACGAGACCATTCATGGCTGGAGGCTAGATATTAGCCCTTAAATTTGTCAAACTAAGGCAGACATCCACAGAGAGAGAGAGAGAGAGGGAGAGAAAGAGAGAGAGAGAGAGAGAGAGAGGGAGAGAAAGAGAGAGAGAGATAAGCACAGGTCGGTCATAATTGTCAATGTCAAGTGCGCTTTTGAGGGTCAACCAGGAACTTAGGTTCCGGCCACAGCTGAAGCTAGCTAAATATATATCTATATCTATATCTATATATATATTTATTTATATTTCTAACTCCATTGCTATGTCGATAACTATTTCTATTTCCAAATATATATTATGCATATATATAGTTATTAATTTATGCATGCTTAAGCAGATATTAAATTTGGCATCCGGCTAAGCGGAAATGCGCCATCTTTGAAGCCGACGCAGCGTGTCAAACTGATTTCGGGCCATCGAAGCCATCAGTGGAGTTGACAGTGTCGCATAAAGGAAATGTTTCTAGCTTCAAGCATGTCCTGCTTCAAAGAGAGCGTTGGTCGAGAGGGGCGAGTGGGGCGAGATAGGCGCTGTGCGAGAGTTGAGCAAACATTTCCACCAGATATGCCAGACATGTGAGACATGTGTATCTACATACAAATGCAGACATATGGTGTATATAGATGGGCAGATAGATCTGTCTGTCGTTGCAGGCGCCGCAAAGTATATGCCATAGAAAAGACTGCAAATACAGTTTGCCAAAAAGGCCAACCGACTGTCTGGCGTCCTGTGTGTGTGTGTGTGTCCTGTGTGTCCTGTGTGTGATGGCCTCTCTCCGCCAGTCACCATAAAACGTATCCGCATCCGCATGCTGGCCTAGTTCACATTTAAGCATTGCGCTGGACAATAACTCAGGCGTCCGGGTGCAAAGTCGCATAAAAATCAAATAAAAGTGTCAAAAAAACGAAAAGCGCAACAAAAACAAAAAAAATTGAGAAAATTGCTTTGTGAAAATGAACAATAATAAAATGGCTGCTCGCACACTGCACACCACTCCTCTCTTTCTCTGTCTCTCTCTCTCTCTCTCTCTCTGTCATATATCTACTTTGCAGATAGGCGACACAAAGTTAACCAAGTTGCTGCTGCTGCTGCTGCTGCTTCTGCATTCGTTGCATACTTTTTGGCGCAATGAATAAATTTTCACTTAGTTTTTGTGTCGCATTTTTTAGTTTTCAGTTGCCAGCTCCACGCCCCGCCACGCCTCTCCTCGCCAAAAAAAAAAACAGACACACATAAAAAGCGCATACATCAAATGCAAGTAGAATGCAACAACAATAAAATACACTGAAAGAATTAAGCAACAATTAAACACTAAGTCTGCTTAAGACAGAAATCAGTACTAAGACTGAATTGGCGTAGTCACAACCACAACCCATGCAATATATAGCTCGCTTGCAGACGATGAGCCAGCAGCAGGGCTACGCTACGCTCTTAATCACTCACAAGCATGTTGCCAACCATTTCGGCCAGTTAGTCGGCCAGCCAGCCAGCCAGCCAACTCACCTTGCTGTTGTCCTGAAGCATTTTTATGTACTAGGAGCCCTGGGGTGATGTCAATCACAGCAGTCAACTGTAAACACAGCAAAGGATGTGAGAATTATTGGCCAGTTTCCCACATGGAGCCAGGCAGGTATGAAAAAAAAACCGAATATTAGCAAAAACACTTGAAAATGAGCAAAGTCGAGAACGCATCCTTTACGTATTGCTCGGCAAATATACTGGATGGTGATGCACTCATTACTTTGATGCATATAATTGAAGAGGACCGAGTGGAACTGCCAATCATTTATATGGCACAGGCACAGGCACAGGCACATCGGCTCCACCTATTTTAATACAGGTTATTTGCAATTTGTCTGCAAGGATATACAAAGAATTTGCCAAAAATGTTTTGGCAAAAATGGTAGCAAAATGTGAAAATGTGAAAATGTGAAAATGATAAATGTAATTAATTAACAAGTCTGCAGTGTATATGCGAAATATTTGACCAAAATTGCTTAAGCCGTCATTGAGTTGGGCAATTGCACTAAAAATGATTTCCACATTTCATGATGGCCAGCAGAACGTGTCCAGCTCACAGGACACGAAAATGGCAATGAAAAATGAGCTAAAAATAAATTCTGACAAATATGTCAGAGTGGCTGACTGGCTGACTGGCTGACTGGCTTTTGTTTCCCAGCTTAATCCTTAAATATGCAAAATGATTGCAAACATTTTGGGTGCACAATATTTTTGCCAGATACGAAATTCGGAGAAATTTTTGGTTTTTTGTTAGCAAATTTATGTTTGTTTTGAAAATTGTGACTTGAGCTGTCATTATTGCGACAATAAATATTCATAATAATAAATTTCAAATTTCAACTGTGAACGCAAAATGATATCGGGTTGGCCATATCTGGCTATGAATATTGTCTGAGGCCGATCTAGTTTCTTGGTATTTGTCAAAATTGTCTGTTATCGATTTATTTTTGAAGGTTATCAAGAGCCATGAGAATAGATTATTCTAACCGATGGTCACTTAGAGCACCTCATGTTGGTCCTTCTCTATTGAAGTTGAAAGAAACACTGATCTGAAGCTCAAACAATGATTAAAAAAATCGTTGTCATAGCTGTGAAAACTTTTGAATAATAAATAAATATAATTTTTACTTGATTTTCGAGCTGGAATTGAGTGTCAAACTTTGAGTGTGGTCTTAATCTAGAGGTCAAATCAGATTACTCTTGACCAAGTTGTAGCTGTGAAAAGTTTCGACCTTGTCTACAAACAATTTTTGGGTGTATAATTTTGACACGAAAACCAAATAGATAATACAAATCACACTGACATATATGCGCATTTTGGATTATGTTTTATACATACATATATGTATATTTGTATTTGTATTTGTATTTGTTTGCATCAAATAGCTCGGCTTTAAATTAATTTTATTGATACTAGCTGAAAATCGAGTTCAGTATTTGTAGTTCTTCATATAATCGAATTGGTAAGCGCTATCCAAATACACAATTGCATTTGTATCCTCCGCAACACCATCCATCATTCAGCTGTGTGTGTGTGTGTGTAGTGGGTGGTGGGTGGTGAAGAGAAGGTAATATTATTGTTGGGTAAATGAACATGACACAAGTGCATTTAACAAATTAAAATGGTAACCAGAACAAAGCGACGCGGATACGATAATAAAGCTGATGATGCCATCGGGTTGGGAACGGGAGGAGTAAGTTGGATTCTGCACATTTCCACTGATGATGATATTATTGTTGCTAGTTGTTGTTGTTGTTGTTGTTGCGCTAGTGGGAAATGTGCAGAAAGAGCTGGAATGCAATCCAAGCCGGAACTGACACGCACAAAAGGATATATAACATTTACTAATAAATTTCATATTTATGTACGGACATTGCCGGACGACGACACACCGGCGCGTCCGGGATCAGGACATGGCCCCAGGAACCAGACAGGACCAGTCACAGCCGGAACAGGAGCAGGACCTGCAGTCCAGCAACCGGAATGAAGAGGCAACAGCGACAGAGTGGGAGAGAGAGAGAGAGAGAGAGCCGTGAAAATCAACGTGAAATTGCAGTGGCTTTATGTCAGTGTGTGCGTGTGTGTGTGTGTGTGTGCGTGTGTGCGTGTGTGTGTGTGTGCGTGTGTGTGTGTAGGTGGGTGGTTGTGGGTGGGTGTGGCTGTGGGACAAAACAGTGCGGTCGGTAAACGCAAACATAGCATGTGGTAGCTGGGAGGCTCGCCTCGAATCACAGCAGGACATAAAAAGGATGCGTGGCAATAAAAATAAGCGAAAACAAACAAACAAACAAACAAACACATGCACGCACACACACACACACACACACACACAGAGAGAGACAGGCAGGGACAGACAGTTAGTGACAGGCTGCAGGACGGGACAAAAAGTAGGCAAAGGGGGGGAGGACAGCAACGGGGTGCCCAGGTCACAATTTGCAGTCTGGCTAAAGTGCAATGCTCTGGAGTCCTTGGTCCATTGCAATCCGAACCGACCGAAGAAGTTGGGCAAGCCAAAGGAAATGCTAGCAAATAAAAATATTCCTCAGTGCACACAAGTCTATTAGTTACACCAGATGCGAAAGGGACACACATTGACACTGTCAATATATATATTTATATATATATATATATATATCTATATACTTCTAAGGGAAGAGCACAATTTGTGAAAACCAAACCAACAATTCATAATCGAATTTAAGCATTCATCTGCAACATTTGTCACCAAAAATAATTGAAAAGGACAAAACGAAACCAAATCAAAATTCAATTCAATTCCAAAACAATTTATCACATTTATCGCAATTATGAAAATGTGACATTGCCACAAACAATCACACACATTGCAACACACACACACACACACACACAGACAGACAGCATGCACGCATATTTATCACAATTTGCATAACAACACAAATTGTGGGCAAATGTCCTTAATATTATTGCCAGTGTTTAAAAGTTGCTCGCACTGTTTGCACTTCATTTTCATTATTCAATTATAATTATAATTATTATAATTATAATTATAATTATAATTATAATTATACTTTAGCCAGCGCTTATCATTAACTGATAATTAAAGATGCGAATATCCATATTACAAAGTTATCGCAAGACAATAATAATAATTATGCTGCCACAACTGCCACAAGCTATTTAATTAATATACATTATGCAATTTAAAAAGACTTCTTTTTGTTGGTTTTTTTTTAATAATCTGAAAATTGTTGAAATATTCTTGTTTGCAATTGATATATTTATGATTGCGCACATATTTGAGGCAATTAAATAAAGCAGCTGCCAAATGGTTTTCATTCTTCCATAATGGCTGTTCAAAAGTTAAAGCAAATAAACATAGTTCACAATAAAGTATTGAGTTTCAATTTGTGAATGTTTTTTTTTAACAAATTGTATCAACTAATTGGTTTAAAAATAATGCACTTAAATTGTTTGAGCAAATCATTCAGCCACGACGGATTATGTAATGTTTTCAGAGTCGGATAAATATCATGATATCAAATAAATATAAGTAAAAGGTAATAATTAAAGTTGGTTTGTTTTAAATTACTAATTCGGCAACAGACAAAGGAAATTGCATAATCAACGTTGTTGAATGCAAATAATCAATTTGGTTTGTTAATCAACACCGCAATCTGTGTCAGGGACAGTTGCACACTATTATGAGATTATGAGATTTGTTAGTTAACTGGAAATTTCGCATATGTATCAATTAATATTTGACCCTTGTGGGTTATTATATTTGACTAAGCTTCGAGTTGGGGCTTCGTGAAAGGGTGGGCGGTGTGCAGGGTTGCCAAGTGTTTGCAGAAGCTGAACTCAAGCTCAAAGCACTTGACATTTCACGCATCACAGCGATTACTCGACAGTGTAGTGTAGTCGATTCAAATTCCCAACACTAAACTTGGTTGGTTTCCCTCTCTCTCTCTCTCTCTCTCCCTCTCTCTCTCTCTCTCTAACTATTCACTTGTTTTCGTATTGAATTTGGGACGGGCGTAGTCTTGATTAAACATTTGTGTTATGATATAAATATGACTTTGGATGTGCATGTGTGTGTGCGTGTGTGTGTGTGTGTGTGTGTGTGTGTGGGTGTGTGGCTGTGTGTTGACTTAGTGTAGTTGTACTTACATTTCGTTTTGATTGCTGTTAACTGCCTGACTGCATCCTTTTAGCCTTGCAGTTTTGATCCTTTAATAGAATATTTAATTTTAATTACAAACATTTGATTTCCCACTTCGCCTGTCGCCGACTTCGTCTGCAAGGGGTGCGTTCAAGGCGAGGGGTTGGGGTTTTTAAAAATGCATGATGTATATGCTTCTGGCATATACGTGCCGACCCCCCCCCCCCCCATCACACCCTTGCCAACACTTTGCTGCTGCTGAATAGCAAACGGATTGAATGCGTCTGCCAAAAAGCATACGCCGGCCAAGTTGAGGCAGCTGACACAAGACCTATACAACTATCTCTTTCCCTCTCTGTCTCTCCCTCTCTTTCTTCTTTTTTTTTTATGTATGTATGTATGCTTTTGTTAATGTCCAGGCTATATAATGTTGAAGACTTGACTTTTTGCACGAGGGTTTTTCTCAACTTTAGCATTGGAATCGAATTCGAGTTTGAAGCAAATATGAAACACAAAATATATGCTTAACAATGCCATTTAATAATATATATTACCAAGATAGTCTTGAATCAGAACCAGATGCCTGACACCTGCTTAACACCTTTCCACTTAACTTAGCTGGTAACTTCAACTTTTAGCCATACGCAGGACCTTAACGGAATAGACTTCATTTGTTTGCAGCAAAGTTGAAAGGATTTGTGAACGATTTTGCTTACATACTTTTTGTTGGCGACCCTCGCAGTTGAAAAGCTCAGTAGTGTAGCACATGCAACACGGCAACATGCCACAGTATTGGGGGGGAGCTGCTGCTTTCTTTGCTTATTTGTTGATGTTCGCATGCTGCACTTTATGTACCATACCTTTGGGATGATAAGATGTGTGTGTGTGTCTGTGTGTGTGTGTGTGTCTGTGTGGCACGTGGATGGTGTGTGATGTGTGTGCTGTGTGGCAGGTCTACGGTCTTTGGTCTTGGGTCTTGGCTCTTGGCTACAGCGATTGATGAATCATAGCAATGACCTTAGTTGCACTTGGTTGCGTTGCAAAAGCGAACAAGCAGCCAGCACACAAAGCAAAAATGAAAAATAATCCATAAAGAAAAAGCAAAAAAAAATGTATATATGTATGTATATGTATGTATATGTATGAAAAACGAAAAAAAACTGTCTATTAACGCATTTCTTCAATTTTCCTCTCTTTGCAGGTGAGTAGCTGTAAACGTACTTGAAATTTTCAATTACACAACACATGCACGGGCTGTGCTAGTTGGGTGGGTAAGTCATTGGGTACGGGACACAGGGGCAGGGGATTATCACAACAACAACAACAACAACATCACCAACAGGCAGCAAAGTCAACCAACATTTGACAGTCAGTCAGAATGTCGAAAATTGTATTTTGGCTGTTGGATGTTGTATGTCGGATGTTGGATGTGGAAAGTCGGCTTCGCAATTGCTCTACTCAGCAGATTTCGAATAAGTCGCGTTCCATTTGTCAATGTGCAGCACGTACTCAATCTTCGGGCTTGTCAAACTTGCCCATGTTTGTAGTCGAAAAAATAAATACAATTATATATATATATATATATATATATATATGTATATATACATACATATATAGAAAAAGTAAATTTTGTTTGATGTTACCTTCGGTGTGTGGCTCTGCTGCTTTTGACGGCTTCAGAGTTGGCGCACATGTCAGCTTGTCTGGCATATTGACATACAAGTATGTTGTGTGTGATTATGTAAATACACATACGCACTCACACACACACACACACACACACACATCCAGTTTATATCAAAATAGATTGCGAATTGATGGCTCTATTTTATTGACATCTGCTGTAAATCCACAACTTAACTTTTCACGGACAAAAAATCAGCGAAATCAGTCAAAAATCAGCAACTTCTTAGAATTGATTTTTAATTACGCTTTTGAACCTTGAATGTTTAACAAAGTTACTTCGAAAGCCATCCATTAATGGTAAAATTCCTCTTAATTATTAAATGAATTACGTTCGTAAAGAAAACAAATACTTTGATGCCAATAATTGAATAAAACCAAAATGTTTTAGTTTCAGTTTTACAGCATTTTGAACAGAAATACAAAATTTATTTGCCGGAAAAGTTGTCCAACGCAAATAAGTCAATCTAAAGTTCAAATTGCAAGTAGACAGAGAAAAATGTTGTGCAACATTAAATTTGAGCATAAGGATGCAAGTTTTGTTTGTCTGTCTGTGTGTCGTGCTCCGGCTCGTGCTTGTATTGCTGCTCCTGCTCGTGTCACGCGGCCAAGTTTAGTGCACTGAAAATGGAATTAAATTCATATGATTCTATTAACAAAACAAACAGAAACAAAGCACACACATGCGTGCGAATGTGTATATGTGCCTTTAAAATGCAGCATGTGAAAATATCAACACACACGTATACACACACTGTAGATATGTATTTGAAGTTGTGTCCATATCCAACAACTCACACAGCTCTCATGAGCTCTTACTCAGCATCGTTGGCTGTGCCATAACGAAATTACGAAGTTCCTAACTAAACAACTTGCCAATACATAATAATGCACAGTCCAACACACGGACAGCAAGGACAGACAGACGGGCAGGCAAACAAACAAACAGGCAGGCAGGCAGGCAGCCAGCAGTCGGACGTAGAGTCCTGTGTCCTGGAGTTCTGAAGCTGTCCATCGCTTCGGGCAAGACACAGGACATGTCAGTCAGTCAGTTAGGCAGAGTCGGTACGTGAATGTTTGAGGCTCCAGTTTGACTGATGTCTATGGTCACGTGCCACCCCCCATCCCGCACCAACTCACACCAACCATGCTACTACACTCAACTGCTCCTTGTGAAGCTCATTGCTTTTCACAGCTGAGTTGCTCTAATAATGCAAATACACACAATAAATAAGAGTGCATTGCGCTGCACAACTCAACTGCTTCAGGCTTGAACTCTGCTCTGAAATAATTGAAGCGTTTCTCAAAAAGTACTGAAGTCAAAGTACTCCTGTATATACCAGGAGTTGGAGTATTTTTGAAAAACTTGGAATACATTTGAGTGCAACGCACTTCGTGCTTCAATGCATATAATAAAACGCTCGATATTTAAGACTGGACATCTTACGAGTATATATAAGCTCAATATAGATTGCAAGCTGCATCTTAAGTGTTCTCAAAGTTGAAGAATTGTTGCTGTTTTTCGCTCAAGATTTAATATATGATTTCTGAGTATCAAGTGTTTTGAAGATTTATTGAGTACAACTCAAGTCAAGTGCGGTTAACTTAATGATCGCTTTGAGTACTTTTCAATTCAACCGAGAACAAGAAATAAGTACCAGTGGCAAGTTCTTCACGGCTTGCCACTCTAATGCCAATTATTTTCAACTTTTTACTAGATAATTGAGCACGTTGGCAATCAATGCAATTTCCATGTTGCCTGCTCCAGTTACCATATACAATATACAATATGCAATACACAATAAGCAACAGCAACAGCAACCATTGCCCAGCAGGCAAGCCTGTAGTAGTAGTAGTAGATTTGCCACCATTGTTATTGCATTTGTCGTTGCTCGTTTGCTTTATCAATTTTTTATTGTGAACCTTTTAGCAGACATGTGCACAAATTTCCATTGTTCGCCGCACGGTAATTGGCATTGCGGGGTGTGGGTGGTGTCTGTGTGTGTGCGTGTGTGTGTGTGCGTGTGTGGACTGTTTCATGGGGACAAACAACATGTTTTCAAAATTGATAAACGAACCCGTTTTGCATCTAATCGTTTCGTTTTGCACATAATGATCTAGTCGATTTCGTTTCGATTTGAATATACATATATATAATAAACATATACATATATATATATACATACATATATAACATTAGCATATGTCAAAGTACTTGATTGAGACTTAAACGTATTTCCCAAAACGCTAACCGCATCCATTTAAACACCCTTCAAAACTTGCCCCAAATGTATCATTTGCAATGCTCTCGCAGCGGCATTTGTCCGCACTTCGATTTCCTTAATTGTCAGTTGGCGTAATGTGTCACTTAAATTCGAGTTAATTAATTAATTGATCCAAAATGAGCAATCGAAAGGTGGCTATGTTGCTCTTGTTGTTGTTGTTGTTGTTTTCTCTCAATTGGTTGTTGTTGTTGTTGTCCATCGATTTGCTTGCGGGTGCAATTTTCGTCTCATTTCGTTAACCATTGTCCACCTGCCTCCAAACACAATCACACCAACCACGCCCACTAGTGTGTGTGTGTGTGTGACTGGATATGGAACACAGTGAATGAAAATGGATATGAGACCAATACATAGATGCCCTTCAATCGCTAGCTCCTGATAATGTATGCGACTTGGCGATACTCTGTATTGTTGTTGAAATTTTTACTTACAATTTGTAAAAGAATTGTTTCTATTCCAAAGTTTTCATTAGGTATTTCTACTTATACATATTCAATCTTAAAGTGTTAGTCTCTATGATTTCTTTTTATAGGGTATGTTTAAGAAATAGGCGCATGTTGGAGAGCAGTGACTAACTGGCTGGCTTTCACTTGCCTTATCTCAGCTGTTGTGCCACAACCTTGAGTCGCAAAACACCCACTTGCCACACACACACAGACACACACACACACACACACACACACACACACACACATACACTCTCGCACTCATATGTAAATTTATTATTATATATATATATATATATATTTTTTTTTTTTTGTGTATGGCCTGCGCCTTCGGGTGGTTATTGATTTTTGTTAGTATTTTTTTCCTTTCGTTTTGCTGCTTCTACTCTCTGTGCTTTTGTTGTTGTTGTTGTTGTTGGTGTACACAGCGCGCGCTTCAGCATTATTATTATAATAAAATCAACAACACAACAACAACAACAAAAGCAAGAAAGCAACAACAGCAACAACAGCCACAACGGCAGCTAGAGCACTGTGTGTGTGCCTCTGTAAAAATGAACTTGGCTTCTATGTCTCGACCATGTGTCTGCTGTTCACACACACACACTCACACACACACACTCACACTTACACACACACACTCACACTCACACACACACTTACACACGCACACACACACACGTGTCTATCTGCTTTTGTCTCTACTGGCCACACTCTTTGCTGCCCCATCACTCTCTCTCTCTCTCTCACTGCTTGCCCCATCGTCCTCTCTTTGCTGGTTTCTATTAATTTAGTTAAAGCTTGTAGCAGACGAGCGCTGCAACTCATTAAAGTGCCCACTGTGCAGCTTGTAATTTCAATAACTCAGTTTGCCCAGCACAAAATGAACAACTGAACAACTGAACGACTGAAGGCATGAACGACGGAATGACTGAATGACTGAATAACTCTACGTTTTCGCTACTCCACTCCTACAGCACATATGTATATATATATACATATATTTACAGCTGCGGTCAAAATAATAGTAGTGCACACATTTGATTAGGAAAATTAAAAAAATTAAAAAATACTTAAAAAATACTTAAAAAATGAGGCACATTTTATTCAAGCACAACACGCAATCAATAATGCAGATATGCAAAAAGTTCTTAAATTTAACAATTTTTATATTTATTTTCATTAAATTATTATTTAAGTTTATCATAATTCAATAATGAAGATAAGCAAAAAGTTCTTAAATTTAACAATTTTTATATTTATTTTCATTAAATTATTATTTAAATTGATGATTATCAACTAATAGTGAAGTTTGCTCAGCTTTCCCTGAACACTATCTAAATATATTCTGTGTGTTATATAAATGTATTATTATATTTAGCATTTAGTATTTATATTTAGCATATCGTTCATTTTGAAACAAATTTGAACACCAAAAAGTGAGTAATATTTTTGTGAAATGCTTTGAGAAGTGGCGCCGCGGCACTCTTATTGTGACCGCAACTGTGTATACTGTGCTACATTTTTCGAAAGCATTATGCTTATGAGAATTAATGTTATGGCCGTAAACACACACACACACACACACACACACACACACACACACACAGGCATATCCATGCCATGCCCTCTTGCCTGTTTCTGCAATTAGTTAAGCATGATATAAATGTTGCTCAGCGTTCATTTTCGCCTCGATTAGCCTTTGCACTTTTACTCAGCTCATTGGACGCGATTTACCTCTCTGCAAACCCACAACACACACGAACACACACACACAGGAACACACACACACAAGCACACACGAACACGCTTACACACTTAGTAACGCGTGTTTTGCCACTCCCATTGGCCAGCTAATGAAGTCGCCAACATTGTTAACAACTTGGCCTACCTTCCGTTCCGTGTTTGCCGGCGATCATAAAAAAGTAAAAAAACGAAATACAAAAAAAGAAAAACGGAAAACGGAAACACAACGAGCATTAATAGTCAGTTCGAATACAGTTACACATTTCTATTCAATAAATGAAAATTGTTTCCAAACTGGATTCTTCTTCTTCTGAAGTTGAAAATTGAAATTGAATTTTGTTAAAGAAATTTATGAAAATCGAAGAGTTGCGCTTGATAAACTTCAACACAGTTTTCGAAAGGTATTCCAATTCGTATTATTATTCAGAAAAAATCAAGAGCAATATCTAAATCAAAATTAAAGCAAGCAATCAAATAAAAAACAAATTAATAAAATACAAAAAAACAGTTTTGCAAATAATTTGATATTAAAGAAACAGCAAAACCCAAAAATTTGGAACGAATTTCAATTCTAATTTAAATAATAATTGCCAAGTATAAATTACATTAATTAAATAATAATTATAGCTAAAAAAAAGTCGCAAAAATTTGTTATACATCACAAATTTTATTGACTAATTATGATAGCCAGTGGTTGGGGGAACTTAGGAACTTAATTAATTATGTGATTTATTGTGTTCCATTCCCAGCCTCTATACGCCCACTGGGCGGTGCAGGCAGCAAGGTCGGTCTCATTAACCAATTGCTGCTCTCATTTGTTGTTCCATTCGGTTGCTGCGCTCTCCTCGCCACTACTCTACTCTACTCTTCCCTCCTCTCCTCTCCTCTCCTGTTGCTGTGTGTCCTGCAAGTCGGCCTCAATAAGTTTTCAACTGATTTTCGAATTGCCTGCGAGGCATACAAATGCTGATATTGTTACCTACTGTGAACTGTGCTCGTTCAATTGTTCAATTGCTCAATTGTCGATTCCAAGTCGACAAAAAGTCAACATGGGCATATTTAAGTTTGGATTAATTGGATTCATCTTATTGGCTGCCAATTTTATAATGTGGCATGCAGATCTGCATGAGTTGCATAAGCAGAAATAACAAATTCAAATTATTTATAGAATTTGAAATGCAGATATTGTTTTTCGCTCGTAATCAGCGAGCAACTCAAGTCGACTTGGCCAGCTGAATTTTAATTAATTTTGCTATTATCGCAAATGATAAACAAAATAAAAAAAAAAAATAATAAAAAATAATAATAATAAATAATTCATTCAAACGAATTTAATAAGCGCAACTTCAACTTAAGAAAATGAAAGTGAAATTGAAATTGAATTGAAATTGAATTGAAATTGAATTGAAATTGAATTCATTTCAGGCCTTGGAATTTCTCGGCTCCTTCTCCAATGCCCAAAAACCCAAACTTCCAATTCCGGTTGTCATGCGGCACTTTTTTTCGTCTTCATTCTTTTCGGTTTTATTTTTTTTGTTGCTTTTTTTTTGTATTTTTATGTCATTCGAAATGTTGTCAAAGTTTGTGCGACGCTTTTGTGTTTGGGGTCTGAGTTGCGAAACCTTTTTAAGCGCTCATTTCCCCCCCCCGTCACTTGATTTTCTTCAATTTTCTACTTGTTGTTGTTGTTGTTGTTGTATTTACTCATTAATGAACTCACTTGAAAATGGCAATTTTCGCATTTTCGCCAGACGAATTCAATTCCAATTCAGACTGACAAAAAGCGAAAGAATATTGTATAAATGAACAGCACGATTAACAAATTTTGCTGGCATTTAATGAAGACATGCAGACATGCCCTAAAGTATATATATATATATACAATATATATATGTATGTATGTATATATATACATATGTATGTATACCTGTTTGAGGCAAGGGCTAGGGTGACTTTCCTATTTTTGCTACATAATCATCTGCAGCTAAGTATTACCGAATGTATTTTTTTTTTTTTGTTTTGAGTTTATTTTGTTTTTTTTTTTTTTTTGGTTTTGGTTTTTTGGGTGGTGGCAAGGAAATTTATGCAAAGCACAGCAGAAAAACGGGAGACAAAGCCAGCGATGGTGTGGTTGGTGGGGTGGCTGAGCCTGTTGTTATGGGCGTGGCTGCGGTTCCAGTTGTTTGGCATTCCACTGTGTGCAACAACAACAACAACAACAACAACAACAACAGCAACAACAACAACAACAACTAATGGAGGCGAAACAGAAAATGATTCTTTGAAATCTCGCATAATATTGTTGGTGGGGGGCGGGGGGAGCGCAATAAAAATCACAACTAACATGTGGCAGCAGCCTCCCCCCCCCCCTGTCACGCACGCACACACACCTCCCACCCACAAAATCAGCATAAAGATGGGACAGGCAGGGGAGGCGTAAGAAGGCGGGGCTGAGCATGTTTCACCTGTTCGATGTTGTGCTCTTGCTGCTTGTCCCAAAGGCGAAGACAAACTGCCAGCAGAATAGCGACACGCGCCTCCAAAACTTTAAAAACTATGCAACACAGTGAACAGCAACCGCCACCACATACCCCCCCGCAGTCATCCAATCTGCCCCCCGCACGCACGGGTCATTCCAGTTCGCGTCGTCACGCGCTTGCTTTAGTGATGCTGCAAAGCTTTTAATTAAAGCATTTGCATTTTATATCAGACACGCGTACACCCGCACCCGCACACACGCACAAACACACACACATACAGACATAAGAGATGGGAGTTCCACCTGTGCGGGTATTTTGGCCACAAAAGCGCCGCAAGTTATGCAACAAAAATGCGAAGCCCAACTCACGACCCATGTCGTTGCATACCATGCGGCGACCAAGAGATTTCATGCTGCCTTACACCTACACCCCTTGACGCCAACCGGTAACACCACCCACCATACCCACCCACCCCTCACCCCTCATTCAACTCCCTTAGTCCCTTGCCTGTTTTGTGCTCAGCTTAAAGCGAAGCGTCTAGCAAAATGCTGAGGGTATATGCAAGTGTGACCAAAACTGAGAAATTTCGCATTTGTTTTGCAGCTTAATAATGCAAAATACTTGAGAATATATATTTTGTAGTTGATTCTTTGATTTAAGTTGATTAAAAAGAGAAAGTATTTATTTATATGGGATTTTTCAGTTATGCTTAAAAGTAAGTATTTTTCGAATTTGGAAACTCAATGCAAAATTTGAAGTTCGGCAACTTGATGTCAAATTAAATCAGAATTAAATCAGAAAAGGAACTTCAACTTTCACCCTACTTAAGTGAAAGTTAACCAAACAACTCTTGACTTGAGTTGTGCTTAATTTAATGTGATATTTGCTATATGTGATGCTGCAACGTGGACTTCAAATTGGAATATGAAGAACTATAATTAGATTGAATTCAGCAGCATGAACTTGTGAACAGGGTATGCGCTGGTCGTGCAAGCACCTTAAAACGCATTCCAACACGTTTTTTTGTGTTGTTTTTGTTTTTGTTTTTCTTTTTTTCTTTTTTTTTGAGCTCGACTTTTTTGCGTGCCGAAGCTGCGTGCGCTTTTGTGTTTTAATTGATTTTGTCTGCGTGTGTGTTTTGTGTGGTGTAACTGCTGTGGCTGTGTGTAAAGTGTGCTAATTTTATGATTTGAATAGTTTCACAACTGAGTGTGCGTGCGTGAGTGTGTGTGTGTGTGCGTGTGTGGGTGTCTCTCTGAATGTGAGCAATTAAGTGAAAAGTGCACATAGCAATGAAGTAGCGGAAAATGCAATTGTATTTGCGCAACGCGTACGCTGAATATAGCTAACGGTTAAAGGACTTACAACTGGGTGTATGTGTGTGTGTGTGTGTGCGTGTGTGTGTGTGTGTGTGTGTGTGTGTGGGAGAAATGTATGTGATAAGCAGCGGATGGCACGTAATCAGCAATGATAATGCACATAATAAGTGCACGATAAGCGTGACTGGAGCTATCACACACAAAAAATAGATCCGCTTCTCATATAAATAGTTGATTCGATGAGAAATGGCTTTTTTCATTGAGTTGGATATTTACTGCTGGCACATTCATTTATTTAGTATTTTGTATTTTCTATCTGCACAAGTAATCGATGAAGAAATTGTGCAGGATATGTGCAGATTAAACTGTGCCTGGCCTCCCATTACATTGCCTCTGAGTCCTGCTGGTGCTTCTTCTTCTAACAAACTCAAATCCCCTCATAATGTTAGAGGTCTTAAGACTAAACTTTCTAAACTATATATACATATGTTTACAGTCCTCCAAATAACGGCATCAATATTATTGAATTGTCTCGAAAAGACCATATACAATGAACCATTCTTTAGCGGAACATATATTTCTGCTACTCCTTGGCCAACTGTATTCAGCTGATATTCAACTGCCAACAGAGTAGTTGGCAGTCAGTTATGCTCGACTGAATCGTTCCCAATTCCATTTTCAAGCTCTTCTATCGTAGCATTACGGATCAATTCCTGCAATTAGCAAAAAGTCAGTAATCGTTTGCTATGAAATTAAGTAAAATTCAATTTAAAGAAACTAAAAAATAAAAATATAGTTTTTTGCCAAGTTGTAATTGTATACATATAAAATGTAATTATTTAAAGTTAAATTTCTCTGGTTAATTGTAAGCGATGGTCAGCTTAATTACTCGCAATTTGTGTAATTAGTTAAATCAGTTTATATTTGTGTAAATGTCCGAAGCTGGCAAATAGTTTCATCAAATACGAACACGGAATACAAATTAAATCATTTGTTCAATGCGCAGACATTTAGTATTGATCTTTCTCTCTCTCTCTCTTCCTCTTCCTCTCTTCCTCTCTATCTCTCTTCCTCTCTCTCTCTCTCTCTCTTTCGCTCTTTCGCTAGCTTGGTCTCTTTCCGTCTCTGTTTCGATTTTGTATTTGAAAATTGCCCGCCCAAAAGTAGGCAATGCAAATTGTCTGCTGCCTGTTTCATCATGTGTGTCTGCCTGTGTGTGTTTGTGTGCTTGTGTGTGTGCATATACATGATGCATGTGCATATTTAACTACATCTTTGACATCTACAAATGCCTGTTAGTTGGTCCCCAAAGCGCTCGTTGTTGTTCTTGTTGTTGTCATCGCCTCTGTTGACTGATTGACTAAGTTCAGGTGGCAGACGCAAACTGCCTACTCAGCTTGTTGTTGTTTCTTTGTGCTCAATTGTTGTTGACTCATTTGTACAGTATCATCACTCATCACACACACACACACACACACACACAGCTGCAGCACGGGCATCTAACTTAATTGCAACTGTCTGCCCGGAATGTCGCGTCTGTTTATGCATATATGATATGCAAATATTGTGGTATCAGTGTATAGGCAGACGCACTGCCACACACACACACAACACACACAACACACAACACCACACCACACACACACACACACACACTAACGCACATGTGCTCACTAATTTTAAATTGCTTTCAATTTGTTTCGTGGTGACCCAGTTGGAAGCGAAGCACATTTGACTGCGACTATAAATTGAAGCATTTCTTGCCGAACAAATCCAGCCAGGAAATTGAGTAAAGCAGAAAAGTAATGATAAATGCTGAATTATATATACTCGTATGTATGTCTGGCATCTATTATATACATATATGTGCTTATGCTAAGTTTATCTATATTATGTTCGTATTTTTTCCTATATTTTTTATATATATTTTTTGCTTGTTTATTGTATCCCATCGAGTCAGCTGTGGAGCTTCAATCTTGCAACGTGTTTCGAAATATATTGCAGTATTTAATTAATTAAAATCTCAGCTAATCTGTAGTCAGCGAAAAGCATATTTCAGATATAGTTTTTGCCAAGCGCTGTTTGTGTTTTTTAACTTGAAATATATCCAAATAATATTAAATCCATTTAAATATTTTTTTCTTAATAGTATTTTTAATAAATATATGCGTCATATGTTCATTTTTGAAGCTTTAGTTTAGTTGTAGCTTACTTTCCGCATAAAATCGACTTCAGCATCAAACTAAGCTTGAACGTTTAAAATGTGAATTGCGACTGGGTTGCGGATGCAGCACAGCTGCTGTTGCTGTTGCTGTTGCTGCTGCAAGTTGTCTCTTGTGCTTGTGGCTCGTAATTTTTGCTGCCAGTTTGTCGTTAGCATCGCACACACACACACACACACACACACACACACACACACACACACACACACACACACACACACACACACACACACACACACACACATGCTAATACACCTTGGCGTGGAACAACAACAATTTATACAACACATTTGCTTAATTTATATTTATAACTTTGCCGCACACAGCAAACGCATGTTAAACTTAGCCAATAGCTCAGTTGCCACAGCCAACCCCACCCAACACACCCAACTTAAACACAGTCTCTCTTTCTCCCCCTCTTTCTCTCTCTCTCTCTCTCTCTCTCTCTCGCTGTGTGTGTGTTTTTGTCTTTTGCATTTGCATAATCGCTGGCAACTAGCAAACCAAGCCAGCGACCACCAATCGCGTTGGCACTTCCTAGGAACTGATGCGACACCCCACACCCCCTACCCCTCCCCACCACTCCCCTCAACCACATTTTTCATTTAATTTCTTTCTTCTTCTTGTTTTTTTTACAGTATTTATAATTACAGCTGTTTTGCGTTTGATTTAAATATTTAGGGTCGGGCATTGAGCGTAATGGACCCAGCAGCGTCGGGTTTTTGCTTGTAGCAGTTGCACTTGCTGCTATCCGACTGACAGATGCTCTTTTGCCTAATATTTATTTACCTTTCTGGGTTTGATTTTTATTGTTATTAACTTTACCCAGAACGAATTTGGCTTTTAATTATGCTTTGTCATCGATTAATTTTCCATGCAATTTTGGCATTTCAGTTATTTGAAACTAACAACAAAAAAAATGCAATAAACTTAAATCAACAGATTTAATTGAAATTCAAAGTTTCTCAATTGAATATTTTTGGTTGATTAAACCAATAAACTTGAATTGAAATTGAAATTGAAACGACAACTGTTTATTTGAAATATCTAATTTTAATCGATTAATCAGGCAAGTTTCGAACTTCTGCTTCTTCTTCTTTTTTTTGAGTGGTTTGCAAAGCTGTTTTCTTGCACACACACACACACACACACACACAGCCACACATCTCATTTGCATTCCAGTTCAGTGGATAATTATGAATTTTGTGCAAATTTACTGCCTGCCACTTGATCCCAAACAAAAAGTTGAGGTAAAAAGCAAAAGCAAAAGCTAAAAAAAAAGCTAAAAAAAAAGCTAAAAATAAATTCTTCTTTGATATTCTCAATATTTATTATTTGTTTTTTTTTGGTGAATTGTACTCTGGCTGCCAATTGCGGCAGCCAGCGATGGCACAAGTAATATCACACTGAATAATTATGCTAATTGAGTTGCATGCAACCATCCTGTGCCCTGTGCACAATTGGAGTGCTGGCCTTAAAGGTGTGCTCGTGTTTGGTGGACTTTTGCTCAGCACTTTTATAGATTCAGGCTCAAGCTGAAGCTCAAGCGGAATAGTTGCATTCAATTCGATTCGTTGTGTGTGTTGTGTGTTGTGTGTTTTGTGTGTTGTGTGTTTTGTGTGTGGGGCTTCCGCATCAGCTTCCGTTTGGATTTAGATCCGCTTAGCTGAGTTGGGGTGCTTGAAGTTGCTGGATTGCGCTTAAAGCCACAGTGGCCGACAGCTTAAATCCATTAGTTATTTTCTGAATAGCAAAAAAAGAAGGAAAACAAAAATCGCTTTTGGGTTGGGCGGGGGACGATGGGGGGTTTGTTGTTGCAAGCTGTATGCCATGCCACTTGAGACAGCAACTTCAAAATGCAATTGCCATTCAGTTGTTGTTGTTGTTGTGGTTGGGTTTTGGCTGTTTGTTGTTTGAGCAATTTTTAATTTGCCTTTGGATTTTGATTGCAGCAGTGAAAGCGAGTCTCATTAGTTGCCGCAATGTGGCACATGCAAGTTTGGGGGCATTGAAATTGGTTTGCAGCTGCAAAAACTCTAATGATGCGCAAGATGATGAAGAACCAAACAATACACACACACACACATACGTACGTGAGTGTGTGTGTGTGTGCACACAAAATGCAATTACAACAAATTGCAGCAGAACGCTGTCTGCGACTGTCTGCCCCGCCCCGCCCCGCTTGGCCGCCTTTTACAACTTTTGCACAATTTCAACATCAGTTGCAGCAGCCGCAATAAAGCGAACAGAATATCAAATATATATTTATTTATTTTTTTTACTACTACTTTGTTGCTGATGCTGTTGTGGATGCTGCTCGGTTTGGTTTTTATTTCGTAAATAAACCACAAAGCGGCAAGCAACACACCCTGCCCTCCCTCCCCTGCCTGCCTCCCTATGCTCGGCTCGTTTTTCAGTGATTTTATTTCATTTTCATTTTTTATTTTTTTGTGAAGTGGACTTTTGGATTTATGCGCGCTCTCGAATTTGCATTTTACCCAACAGCAACAGCAACAGCAACAACAACAGCAACAACAACAGCAAGAACAGCAATTGCTGTTGCAGCCACAACAAAGCCACAACCAAACTACAAACAGACTGTCACACCCAACCCCAGTCACCCCCTAAAGAAAAAAACCCAGCGAAAATCAACACCTGCCCCACCTACGGGCAGGCTGCTCGCTTTAAAGTCTCAACATTTAAAGCGTCATACGCTGCGTATGAGATTAATATAAATGCAACACAACACAACACACAAGCCACACACTCATTATAATTAATGAGCTCCCCCCTCCCCCCCCCTACCTACCTACCCCAAATAAATATGGTGAAAGTCAGTTGTGCAACTTGCTTTGCAGGTTTCAGTTTTTTTTCTCTCTTGATTTTGGAAGTCTTGCAAAATTGAATGTTTGCTCGAGAGAGCAGCCCGCGCTCAGCTTAAGCGTTGCATTTGTGAATGTCATGCAACAAGAAATTGCAAAACTTTAGCCCAAACCCCCTACCCCCGCCAGAGCGTAGCACAATCGTTTGTCGCATGCAAATAAATTGTTAAGTTGCAGGCAAGCAAAAAATCACACAAAGAGCAGCAGCCCAAATGATTTCTCAAGAGAGTTAATGCTTGTAAAACAAAAAAAAACCAAAAAATAAAACAAAAAACAAAAAAAAAAAAATAAAAAATAAAAACAAAAAAAAAGAAAAGAAAAAAGAAAAAATATGAAAACAGAGCAGAGCTGAACATATAAAATAAGGTTAATAAGTGGGCAAAGAGCAGCGAAAACCTTTGGTTAATAGGCCGCATAGGGGCTCAAACATTGCTAACTTGGCTAACCTGCTGCATTGCAGCTGCTCGCTCTCAGCTAGTTGGGCAGCTTGGCGGCGACAACGACTCAAATTCCATTAACCATGTTGACAAGCAAATCCAATCAAAATGGAATAATCCTGCTTTGTTGCACAATTTTAATGTTTTTAATTTATTAATTTTTTTTAAAATTAATTATTCTAAAAAAACCAGAAACCATTTGAAATTGAGCTCAAATTGAACAAGTGCAAAATACATTTCTTTTTTTTGTTTCTATTATTGTGTGTTTGGCATTCAACATCAAATTGGCAGACAATATATTCAGAGATAAAATCAGTTGCCTAAAAAAACGGTATTTGTGTATTTAATTGTTGTTGTTGCACGTTTTTTGACAATTGGTATCGATAACACACACACACAGGTATCAGTTTTTTGTTGTTGTTGTTGTTGTTGTTGTATGCGCTGAACCAATTTAAAAAGTGTTAAAAACAAATTGAAACGTCATGTCTGTGACACAGCCAGACTGGATAGAGGATAGAGTATATACATGCCTGATCAGGATCAGCATTCATACTGGCTGCTTGCACAATTATGAATATATATATAGATGAATATGGCCAATATTTGCATATGCAACACAAATTAATCGCATCTGTTTGTTGCATTATTGAAATTTGGCTGGACACCAAAACAGAAGCTGACCGATTGTTCCCATGGCAGCTAAATGCTATATCATATATGTATGTATATGGGCAACATTTGTTGGGTACTCTGGTGGCATATCATGGTCTATTCAACGAGGACCGCATGACACAGGATGCAGCATGTAGGACGTGCAACAGAAAGCCGCATTGTCAAAATACGTGTGTTTTATGCAGGAGCTGGCCAGAAGGTCTCACTCACATGGCTGTGTCATTGCCAATTGGTTAGCTAATTTGCGGGCCAAATTCACGCGGCCCGTGGCAACAGACCAGCCTGTCTCTGTTCACTTACCACCAACCACCAACCACCACCCACCAACCACCACCCACCAACCACTCCCGAAGTCCACTCCCCGCTGTGGATTTCGATTTAATTTTTAGGCTGCGCTGCGAGTGGCATAAATATTTGATGTGGGCTTAGGGGCTATGCTCCCGTTCTACACGGGTCTCTCTCTCTCCCTCTCTCCCTCTCTCTTTCTCTCTATCACCCCCCTCTCCAGGCATTGGCCATCGTAATTTGATTGCTTTTGCTTTGGCTTGGCTGTCGCATTTTTCAATTTGTGACCAAATAAAATGCAAATGCCACAAACAAATTTCTATTTCTCAGTCTCCGTCTCCGTCCCCATCTCCTCTGTCACTGCCCCTGCCTCTGCCCCTGCCTCTGCCCCTGCCTCTGTCTCTGTCTCCTTCTCATTCTCATTCTGCTGCCTATAATTTGTCCTTTATTATTTTTGGCAACTAATTAGATGCTGTTATTTGTAGCTGCTTGCCTGCCTGCCTGCCTGCCTGCTTTTGATTGACATTTTGTGTGATTTAATTAAACCGCAAATTGAAAATGTTCTAATTATTTTTTGCTTCTATTTTCATTTTTTTTTGTTTTTTTTTTTTGCCAATTTATGCGTAAAATTGACTCTCGATGTGGCCTAAATGCTTGCTGTGTGTGTGTGGGGTGTGTGTGACCTACAACATGCCTCTACACGCTCCCCCATCTTTTCCTTTGGGGCGACACGCTAATGCGTCTAATTGCATTTTGTGCCTCATGATTTACTGCCACAGCATGCGAATCATTTTCACGCTCTTGCCCCAAATGATCCCTCTGTGTATGCTAGTGTGTGTGCATGTGTGTATTAGGGCGTGTGTGTGTGTATGTGTGTAGCTTTGGCCATGCAGGCGCCCGCAGCTGCCGCATTTTGGCCTGCAAAAATCAAGAGAGAAAAAAAATAAAAATTCAGGCAAAACTTAAAAAAAGTATAAATCAAATATTCTAACTGCATTTGCTGTTGGAACAGAGAATTGTCGAAAATGTTTGGAAATTTGGAAATTATAACAAATGCCTTTAAAGGAAATAACTGAACATAAATTATGAGCAGAATATTGAATCAATATGAGAAGAGCAGCAAACGATTTGATTTGAGTTCATAATGCCTTCCAACAAGCAACTGTAATTCATTTGTAAATAATGTGGAATTTATGATAGTAATAATACTGATTATATACATACAGTGTCGGACAGCTCAAGTGGACCAGTGTCAAAGAAAAAACGTAATTGCCTGCCATATGTGTTTGGGATTCAGCTCAGTATTGGATTGCAGCCACACATAATTCCGTCCGTCAGAGCCAAAAATGATGAATTTGGACTCATCTGCAAATATGACTGTGTTCCAGAACTCCAAAACCCTGTTCAAGTGGGTTTTGGCGACCGTCATCCTAGTCCCTTTATTTGATGCGCTTATAAAGGACTTTTTCCGTGGTACTCGGGCATTGAAGTCATGTTTGCGCAGGACCTGGCGTACAGTTTCCACACAGCACTTTTTCCCCATTTCATCCTGCACCTGTTGAGTCGTTTTTGGAGTCGATAGCTTGGGATTTGCCCTTATTTTCCTGATGATCCTACGCTCCTCCGCTTCTCCTCTTCGGTGAAAATCGGGTTTGCTGCCATTCTGCCCTTGCCCGCAATCCGATTTGCGTCGACGAAACACCGAATGATGTTATACATGGTTGAGTTGCTCAGATTGACCATTTCAGCTATTTGGCGATGTGAATATCCGTTTGTGTGGCGTTCCAGGATGAGTTTCCGTTGTTCAATGGTAGTCCGTTTGTCCATAGTCCTTGTTGGCTTATTGCACCCGGGATGCAGGATATAACTAAACTGACTACGAAGGATTGATCTATTTATTCCGAAAATACTCAACTTTAGGTAAAAAATCCGGGTTCTATGGCTTCCAGGTGTCCACAATGTACCTGATCCAAATAAGCTGTCACATTAGTTTATGGCAGGCAATTACTTTTTGTCTTTGACTCTGTACCTTTTGAGCTGTCCGTCACTGTATATACATATAATATACTAATGAAAACAATCAAATAAATTGGAAAATTAAAGCAGAGAGCAAAAAAAAATGTTTGTAAATAAATAGAAAATATTTGTCGCCTGTGCGCATTTATATCTATATTTATATATATATTTATATATATGTACATAGAATAGAAAATACAAAAATAAGAAGAAGAATAATATACAAGCAAAAAATCACAAAAATATAGTAATAAAAATAAAGCACACTTTTTGTCACATGTGCGCTTGTGTGCGCTTCCTCTTAACTAACTGTTTAACTATATATATATATATATATATGTGGGAGGGGGATTAAAGTATTCAGATCTAAGATGTGTATTACCACGAAGCTTAACGGTTGTTGTATGCGCCGGCATTATTTCTAATTAGTAAAGTTTTCCGCTCTCTGTGTGACGACAGCAAAACTTTTCTCAATTTCCTGCCAAAGAGACGACAAATCAAATCAAATCAAAAACAAAAAAAAAAAACACAAAAAAAAAGAGAAAAATAGAAGAAGTTATATACGTATGCGTGTATATATACATGTATATATATATATATATATATATATATGTATATATATACATATATATTTTATATGTGAGAAAGTCTATTCCCGTATCTAAATTGAAACTAGAAGTAATTGCAACGGAATTGAAAGTCGCAAACACACATTATATATCTGTGTGTGTGTGTGTGTGTGTGTGTGTGTGAGTGTGAGTGTGTGTGTGAGTGTGCATATAATGCCAAGTTAATGAGCCTGCTTCCCTCACTTTCCCCCCACCGACCGTTGTCAGCCTGCGAATTGCTGGCTGCCTTCTGGCGTCATTTTCCTGCTGTTTGTTGTGTGTTCTTTGGCTTTAGCCCATTTCCATTTCCATTTCCCAGTCATGTCGTTTTCATGTTGTACAAGTTTGTGCAACAACTCGAAGCCAACAACTCGAGGCGGCGGCTCTGCCTCAGTTGCACCATCAGCTCGCAATTCACAATTCACAATTTTGAATTCGCAACTCGAAGCTAAAAACTCAAACACAAATTCCTTGCACAACAAAACAAAACTCAACAACTTCAAAATAGAAGAAGAATAGAAGAAGAAGCATTCGCTGGGAACTATTCAATATTCTAGCATCAATATTCAGAAGTTGCTGAACACTAATCAATGTTTGACAACTTTAGGTTATAGTTGCCCCGCGCCGCCGACTTTAATTCGTTCGATAGTATTTGTGGCATCCACGGCCACGCTGCAGGCGATTTGTCACACTTTAATTGTGGCATCTTTTGTGTTTGCTAATTTGATGGTAATTTGGACAATGCTTGCAGCCATAATCGATTTGCATCACTGCCTTAACTATCGATAGCCAGCACATGTCCTGCAGCCAAAATCACATTTGATTATTCAAATGGCTTCTGGTCACGTAGCCAGTTATTATAGCGCAATTTCGGGTAATTTGCATTTAAATGTTGCCCATTTGATAACGTTTTTAATTTATATAATTTTTTTATGGTTGCTGTCGCTGTTGCTGTTGCTGTTGTTCAACTTAAACTGTGCCAACAGGAATGCCCCTAATCAGTTTAAAGCGTTTCAAATTCAGTTTTGTATAAATATTTGTGGTCTGGTTCCAAATTGTTGATTCAATTTATCATTTCTTCTTTTGAGCAAATGTAGCACTCAGATTCAGATCGATTTATGCTGCAAACAGCAATTGTAATTTGCAATTTGTGTTTTGTTCAATTTGACAAAATTGTTATTTGAAATTCAACTTGCATTTTCCAGCACTTAATCAATTGAAGTTTTTGCTGAATTTGCTTTGAATGCTAGCGTCTTCACACGTTTCACTTGTTTGCTGCTTGTGCTGCTTGTGGTATTTACAGTTAAATGCATACACACCTCGCACACACACACACACACGTCTCGCACACACACACACACACGTCTCGCACACACACACACCTCGCCCAGCTCTGTATTAGTTGCAAAGGGTAGCAGACCATCAAATTGGCATACATTACTCAAAGTACTCGTTTGTAGTTTATGAGTGTGTATTTTATTTGTGAATGTGATCCGATCCGTCTGCTTCATTTGCAGTTGCTGCTTTTGAGTGAATACACTTTTTTTTTATACTCGATTTTGATTTCAATTTATTTCGTATTCCATTTCGATTCCATTTCGAAAGATGATTTTGCTCTCTGCACATTTCTCACTAATTGGAAATTGTTGCGCAAGGAAACGATAGACGCAACAAGGATAATAATTGATAGGGTAACTGAGTGGTTGGCAGATGGTGGGGTAGGGGAGGGGGGGGGGGGGGGTGGTGTAGCTGGTGGCAGCGAGTGTGGCGCATTGTCCAGTTTGGGGGCCATTTCTCTAGGCGGCACAGACAATAAATCTCACATACAATTTATTGACAATGCTTGGGGCGCTGAGCAAACAATGTCCTTCCGGCGCTGTGTTGCAACAAAAGGTTGCACAACACACACAAACAGAGAGAGAGAGAGGGAGAGAGAGAGAGAGAGAGAGAGAGGGAGAGAGGGGGGGAGAGGGAGAGTCAGCTAGTTTGTCTGTGCCGCCTTATTTATTTTTTCTTATTATTATTCACAATTAACGCAACGTTGGCTGGCTGTGTTTGTTGTCGCTTGATTTATGGCCAGCCAAAGAACTCGTCTACACACACACCCTGAATTATTATTGCAGATTATTATTATTATTACTACGTACTCCATTTTTCGTTTTTTTCGTTTTTTTCGTTTTTTCGTTCTTTTGTTTATTGTTTATTCCTTTCACGTTTCGACGGATATGCCATATGCGCATTTCCCATAGGTAAATGCATCTGTCATTCGGTTTTTGAGTGTGAATACACTCAAACTCCATTCATCCGTGCAAAAGCAAACAAGTACAAAACAATATTATGCATGCAGCAGTAACAAAAAATGCAATTCACAACAAAACAGATGGAAAAGTCACATTTGTTTCAGTTAATGTTTAAATTTTTAATGGTAAATGATAATTAATAATTGAAAAGCTAAATTTCAATTCAAATTTGATTTGTTGTTGCACATTTTTTAGCGAGCTTCAACTATCAACTATTCACACGATATAATTTGAAATTAAATTTATTTTCAATATTTATACGTAATTTTGAATGTGGCAACGCTTTTGGAGACTTTTGGTGAGTGTATGCGCTAAAATGGAGACTTTTGGCGAGAGTATGCGCTAAAATGGAGACTTTTGGCGAGTGTATGCGCTAAAATGGAGACTTTTGGCGAGTGTATGCGCTAAAAGCTTTTGTCGCCGCGAGCTTTTGCCATAAAGTAGCCTGTCGAAGCAGTTTGTACAGTGCTGTGAGCTTCTCGTCTTTGCTATAAACTTTTACCATAACTTTGGCGCTTTATGGCAGCCTTAGCAACATAACAGCGCCATCTAGCGACAATGCGCTAAATTCACTTTAAATTGTGAAACTGAACTTGTGTCAAATCTGTACAATCTATGCTTGACTAGAAGATACCCTGTTATCAGATTCATGCTAATTTTTCTTGGCATCCGACTTTCGTACATTTTTGCATACATTTCTTTCGTATAGGATATCTGCCAGTCGAGTACTCTCAACTAGAGCAGCGCTTCTTATTTGATTGGTTATAAATATATATTTTAATTAAATTTTGTGATTAAACTAACTTAATTTTAATGTTGAAATAGTTTATAGTTTATTTGCTGTACTCTAACTTAATTTATTATAGCTGCTGCTGCTGCTGTTGTTGCTGCTGTTGTTGCTGCTGTTGTTGCTGCTGTTGTTGCTGCTGTTGCTGCTGTGGTGTTTGCTAATAAATTTATAGTTACAAATATTTTGCAGTGAATTATTTGCAGTTGAGCAATTTTTATTGTTTTGCACTTTTGTTTTAGACGCTGCCATTGGCGTCGCAGTCGTTGTCGGTGGCAGCATCAGCTGCTGTTGTTTTTGCTGTTGTAGTTGCTGCTGCTGCTGCTGCTGACAACGACATAAATAAATTGTTTCGTTTGTTTTAATTTGTTGCAGTTGTTGTCGTTGTTGTTGGCGGCTCTGTTGCTGTCAGTTTTATGTTTGCTACTTTTGCCAGCGCCCGCTGTTGCATTGCCTACACAGCAGCAGCAATAAAAAATGCAGTGCTGCAGCAACTGTTGCTGTTGTTGCCTCGTCTGTTGCTCTGTTGCCGTTGTTCTGGTCATACAATATTTGGGTCACTGCGGCAATGTTTTTGTTGACTAACGCGCAAAAGTTGCAGCTAATGCCGGGCTCCGGCCACAGCAACAACATCAGCAGCAACATCAGCAACACACAACGTACATTTCGAACAACTCGCCTCTTGGGTTAGCTCATGTTTCAAACGATTTTACTGACCAGCTTCCAGCTAAAGCGAGTCTGAGTCAGGGTCTATTTATATTAGTGTTACTGCTGTTGCTGCTGCTGCTGTTGCTGCTGTTGCTGTTGCTCTTGGTGTCTAGGTCAGGCCATAAGCACTGGTGCTAATATATGACTGACATTGGGCACATTGGCACGACTTAAGCTGCTCGGCTTTGCAAAACAGTTTTCCATTTTGGGAAGCCTAAACTTAAATTTAGTGCTCAGCTCTGCTTGCACATCGAAAATATATATATACATATATATATATATATGAATTGATTTGTGCTGCAGCTTAATCCTACTTCAATCCTTCTCATATTTATACCACTGACTTCTGACTAACTGAACAAAGTATTATCGAATATGCGATCAATAAAAACATCTGCTTATTTGCATAAGTAATGTTGGAAATATTTAAACGATAAAACGATTAAACGATTAAGCGAAAGACAGAGAGAGAGAGAGAGAGAGAGAGAGAGAGAGAGAGAGAGTGAGATTGCTAGAAAGGCAATTGCCCAAAATAGTAGAAAAGTGTTGCCTACTTTGCAGCGCTGCCAGCTCAAGCTAGAGTTCTAATACACACACATACACATACATACACGCACACACACACATATACAGTTCTGCTGCTATGCATGTGTGTGTTAAAAATTTGTGCATGTACATTTATCAAATTGTTTTTGCATTTGGAGCGCAAATAAGTGGTTTATGATGATGATGATGATGATGATGATGATGATGATGATGACGATGACGAAAAACCAACCAAAACCTGCGCAGCTTGCAGTGAATCCTTTGCTGTTGTTGTTGCTGTTGTAGTTGTTGATTCATTTTGCATTTTTACGAGCAGGCACTGGCAATGTCCTGCCTTGTTATTGTTGTTGTTCTTCTTGGCTAAATGCTCTGTGTTGCGGGTGCGGGCTATAAATTGTTTATACGGTTCACTTGTCTTTGCGGCCATTTCGGGATCAGCATATACATACACACACACACAGACACACACACACATAGAGACGCACACCTACGCACATATGTGCAAACAAGGATACACTGAAAACTGGCACATGAATATACATTTATGCTAGTGTGTGTCTGTCTGTCTGTTTTTTTTTTTGTATCTGACAACAATGTACGTGCTTGTAAATCTATTAAGGATTGTTTTTTTTTGTGAACTGCACATACGTGTGTGTGCGTGTGTGAAAGAAAAGAAAAAACTAGAAAGAAATCACTTGCAGACCAAAGTTAAACTGCTCACATTTCAATTGTAGTCCACTGTTGCTATTATTGTTGCACCACAACTCAAAACTCATCGTTCAACTTGTTGTAAGTTCTATATATAAGATATAGGCATATCGACTTGGCTGGCAACGGACAGTCTGCTTGAATTTGTTGTGCACTCGACAGCAATATTGTCATTTACTTGTAGAGGGCAGAGGGCAGAAGTAGAAGTCGAGCATTGACCACTTAATCCTCGGAACAACAGCTGAATCAGTCCGTTTCAGTGACTCTAAAACTGTAATCCTAGTGCATTTAGTTCACATACATCAGCAGATGTGCTGTGATTGTGATTTATCATTAATCCAATTACTTTGGCTGCTTGTGAGCGGGCTCAAAAGTGGACGTGTCCCATGCTAGCCTCAAAGTTGTGAACAAGTTGTCCATCGATTATTGATTGTATCGATTTGTGAGCACTTCTTTTAAATAACAATATCCATTTCCAATAATATTGAAACGTTGTTCTTGTTGTTGTTGTTGTTGTTGTCCCCGGCAGCGCTTAATTACATTAATTTGAAGTGAGGCGAAATAAATATTTGAAATATGTACAAAAAGCAGCAGCAAAAACAACAAACACACCGAAACACGCCCAAACACTGCGCAACAAAATAAAGCTGAGCACATGCAATAAATTGAAATTAAGTTGACATCACGTCGATAGTCAAATTGGGCGTAAAAAACATAAAGAAAAATGTCAAATTTCATCACACCGCATTTGAAATGCCATCACAATAAAATGCAATAAATCAAAAATAATAATGAAGTTCGACTTTTGAAGTTAACTCGGCATTTTTTCCGATTTTTCATTTAAATACTAACAAAAAAAATAGAAGAAGAAATTCTGCGCTCAGAAAGAGCATCATTGTAGTCGCATCAAATGTGCAAAAATGCTGAAAAGCAAAAGTGTCATTGCGAATAAAGTCGAGTGTAATCGAAACCGGAAATTAAAAATGGCAATTGGCAAATGGCAAACGGCTAATGGAGAACATCAAGTGACGCAAACTATGACAGAAGTGTGAACCAAAAGCACTTCAATTATGGTAATCGAATAATTATAAATAAAATATGCTTAAGCCAAGTATTTAAGCTTGTACTTTGTCAATTTCGCGCAATTTGTGCATAATTCAAATATTTGATTGGATTATCTGTCATTGAAGTGAAGGTTTGATTGAGATTATAAGAATGAAGAAGTCGAAATTAATTAAAATGAGAGACGCAAGGTGATAAGTAAGTGAATTATTAATCGACATTGTCAGCAGGAATCGAAGCCAGAACTTGTTTAAAATAATCTTTTAAACAAAGCCTTTTCAGGCTTTAATAACTGCTTTCGCGAAGTTTCTCGCTTCGTGCTTCTCGCTTCTGTTAATGGTTTTAATTTGAGGTCAAACGCTTCTCTCAGCGCTCCTCACTTTCCATTTTATTTCTTAGAGCCTCTCTCTTCTCTCAATGCTTCTCACTTCTAAATATTAACATTTGACAATAAGTGCAACTTCTCTGTTAAATCTTCTCGCTTCTGGATTCTCTTAATGCTTTTAATAAAATTTTATATTTTTTCGATTCCCAGAAAGCATTACAAAATAAGCGATAGCTGCAGCAACTTCTCTCTTCGCTCAGTGCTTCTCGCTTCGCCGAGCAATCTTTTAAATGTTAACAGTTAGCAATAAGTGCAACTTCTCTCTTTAAACTTCTCGCTTTACGCTGCTCGCAACCCATCTGATTTTATGTCAGATGCTTGCTTGATTCTAAGGCTGAGATTAGGCAAGAAAAAAAGCGTAATATTTATGCTGAGCTCACAGAGGGAGGCTTAGCTCTGACCTCGAGGCAACCATTTTATTTTTTGTCATTGTTAGGTGTTGTTGTTGTTGTTCTCCATTCTCATGGCTAGTTGCGGCACCAAAATCTTAGCCGTGCCACATGAAATGCCTTAAGGCTGGAGACTTTGAATTTCTAAATTGTTGTTCGTCCTTCGTTGTCTTTTGTCCTTTTTGCCGTTTGTTCGTTTGACTGTTTGTCAGCGTACCATTTTGTTGCTGCCTTTCATTCTGGTAAGCATTATACCCTGTCGCCACTCGAAAGGGATATGTGCGACCTTTGATTATCAGCAGCGCCAAATTTTATAGAAATCAAATTGGAAATCAAGTTAATAAGCAGAAAATTGATTTTAGAATCGAAATCACTTAGTGCCAGAGCAGGTGCAGGGTATCTGCCAGTCAGACACTGTTTGTAGAAACACTACTTGTGGTTGTTGCTGTGACAGTTTCGCTGTTTTGCAGGGGTTCTCACAGAGAAGGGGGCTTGTTGCGCTTTTATGGCGTGCCACATAAATTATAGCAATGCATGTCAAAATCTAAATAACAGCGAAAAATGCGAGCCAATTTGTTGCTATTGTTGTTGTTGTTGTTGTTGTTGTTGTTGTTAATTGTTGTTCTGCGCTGCTGCAAGTTGTTGTTAGCCTTTGAATTAATTACAATTAATGCGGCAAGCTCTTTATATCCTGTCGTCTTGGAATGGGCAACCCACAAAAATGCTTCACATTTCACGTTTGGGGGTGGAAAGGGGGTTTAAATTAAATAGGTGTTGCATTATCTAAAATTGTCAAGCATCCTTTTGTGGCAGCTCGCGTTTATGTTCCATTTTGAGAGTAGAGATAAATAGCTTCATTTTCCAATTGTCTTTCCTTACTATAATATAAGAAGATACACATCATATATATATACGAAGATATATATAATATACAGTGTCTCACAGCGCAAGTGGACCAGTGTCAAAGTAAAAAAGTAATTGCCTGCCATAAGCAGGACAAACGGACTACCATTGAGCAACGGAAACTCATCCTGGAACACCACAAGAACGGATATTCACATCGCCAAATAGCTGAAATGGTCAATCTGAGCAACTCAACCACGTATAACATCATTCGGCGCTTCGTCGACGCAAATCGGATTCAGGGCAAGGGCAGAATGGCACCAAACCCGATTTTCACCGAAGAGGAGGAGCGGAGGATCATCAGGAAAATAAGGAAAATCCTGGAAAAGCTATCGACTCCAAAAATGACTCAACAGGTGCAGGATGAAATGGGGAAAAAGTGCTGTGTGGAAACTGTACGCATGGTCCTGCGCAACCATGACTTCAATGCCCGAGTACCACGGAAAAAGTCCTTTATAAGCGCAACAAATAAAGGGACTAAGATGACGGTCGCCGAAACACTTGGACAAGGATTTGGAGTTCTGGAACACTGTCATATTTGACGGAATTATGTGTGGCTACAATCCAATACTGAGCTGAATCCGAAACACATATGGCAGGCAATTACTTTTTTTCTTTGACACTGGTCCATTTGAGCTGTCAGACACTGTGTATATATAAAAAGAAATAAATAATAGATATATAAAAAACTGCCAATTATTTGCTGAAATATCGCTCTGCTCGGTTGCCAGCGTGTTCTATAAGAAATCACAGAGGAAGCTGATTTATTAGTATTGCCAGCGTAAATAACTGCTTAGTGTTGTCAGACTGATTGAGTCAGCACTGATTGAACTCTTGAATATTTGAACTTTCGAACCAGTCACTCACATTGAGCTTGTCACAGCAGAAAATACAAATCGAATTAAAAAGCCAAAACAAACAGCTGCAATAAATGGTGGCTGACTTGACGTGGCAAGAAGAGCCACTCAATCAGAGTTCAAACAGTCTTAAAGACACAAAAACATATATACGTATATTGATAGACACAGCGAGAGAGAGAGAGAGAGAGTGAAAAAGCGAGGCAATAATAACAATTCAACTTGGCCAAAACAAAAGTTGTTGCAAGCTGTGCGCACGCTGTAAACAAGTTAACACTTATGACCGCTATCCGGGTAGATGAAGTCGCTCCACTTCGCCCGCACCCCTTCATCCCTTACCTTAGCTTCGATAAGATAGTTTACTGACGGGTGGGGGGTTGGTGTGGTGTTTGAGTTGCACTCAAGTGGTGAACACACTAATAAGTTAACTGTTCTGTAAATTGTCTGGCTCAATTGCTGTTGCTGTTGCTGCTGGCGTTGATCATCGTGGGCCATATTTATTAATTAAGTTAGGGCCCATCTTGAAATAACGCCAATTGACGAGGGGCAGAAATTAGCTTAACAAGTTAACTGCCCAAGCAACAACGTGGCCAGCTTGCTAAGCAAACAAATACAGTCTGGCAACGCTGGCATTATATATGCATATATATATATATATATAATTAGTCAAATATTTGTATGTTTATTGAGTTGATAAATATATTACTTAATAAATTAATAGCAAACTGCATTAATGTATCGATATTTATCGATTTGTTTAGTGTATCAATATTCATCGATGAGTTTAATAAGTGTATATTTTAGAATTTAGGCATATCAGTTGACATATCGCTTGCAGCTTAGTTTTTAGTCATCACAACTTGTCATCAACTTCAATATATATCGATTACCACCACATACATACTTGCAACATATCGATTCATTTGGACTACAGTTAAGTTTAAGTTGGCTTATTAAGTCCAGATCAGAGCGAATTGTATTTCAGCTGCGATTCCGATTTGAGGTTTTGAGTTGGTTCCGCATTTATCGGTTCCTTTAATTGCAACTTGCAAAATTGTTCAAAATTTAACAATATTTCAAATTATAAATATATTGCTTATAATTATTTGAAACTGGTTCCACTGTGCGGCAACCAGTGTGCGTGCTGCGCAGAGTTGGCTTCTTTAAGTTTGCACTGTATAAATTGCATTTGAAGCCAGTTTGCCTGACACTCCTCACAGCCTTAAGCAGCCCACTCCCACCTCCCCCCCTCCCAGTCCACCCCTCCCCCTTAGCCCTTTAACTGGGACTCAATTAGTTCTTCAACTTTGGTTCATTCACTATAAGAAAAATATGCGAAATAAATAAAAGCAAAAAAGTTAAATAAAAACGCTCTGCAAAATTGCTGGCGAAGGCTTCAGGTCAAGTGTTGCAAGTTGCTGTTGTTTCTCTTGTAATTGGCAAGCGTAACAAATTATGGAGAGCACAAATACAAGTGCAAGCACACACAAACACAGACACACACACACAGACATACACACACATTGAACAAGTGCATTGGAGCGTTTTGCGTAATCAATTAATTAACTACGAAATTGCAGGCAGTTTTGTTAATGAAGTTGCGGCCACCAAACTGTGAGTGTCCTTGGCTGGCAGGATATCCTATATAAATATATACATGTATATTTATATATATATATATATATATATATAAAACAATTAAACAAATCGTATTACAAATCGTGACTAGCAAACGATTCCATTTTTATTTTTGTAAATTGCAATCGTAAATAAAGTTATTTATTCGGTGGATGGTTAGTTTGAGCGGAGCTAGGTTTGAGAAGTGGACTTATCTGATACTCAGTAGTTGCTGAGAGTATTCCCACATTTGTTGCAGATTCACCGATTTGGGTGTGCAACATTTCTGTTGGTCTGATGGCAACTCTGGCCACACTTCACTTGTCGCATGAGACTTCCGTTGAAAGGAGAGCAATGAGAGAGAGAGAGATTATCTGGTGGATTGAATAGTGCATATACCCTTTTGCTGCTGTGTATATATATATCAACAACGAACAAATTGAATATAGATTGTTTGGCTAAGGGGCGTGGCCAATGGGAAGCCGTAACTGTTTTCTAACGCAATTTGACTTATTTGCAGCAAAAATCCATTTCGCACAAACTGCAAACTAAATGTGTTCAAAGTGTTTGTATGTATGTGTGTGTATATGTGTGTGTATGTATGTGTGTGTGTGTGTGTGTGTGTGTGTGTGTGTGTGTGTGTGTGTGCGTGTGTGTGCTCTGACATGCTCTATTAAGTAGTAATGAGATTTGGTAATTGATTGAAGTGCGCACAGATTGAAATGGAGCGACTGAAAGAGAAAGCAAAAAAAAACATTAATTGATTGATAGAAACAACAACAACAACAACAACAACAACAACAACAATAGCAAACAATTTTTTTCGAGATTGAGTGGCACTTGTGTGTGGCATGCAATAGCGACCACACTGTCAGCTTGCATCGACGAAAATGCAAAAATGTAGACAAGCTGTTTCCGTTTCCGTTTCAGTTTCAGTTCCCGTTTCAGTTGCGGCTTAGAATTCCGTTTCGCGTTTTTACTCATGTCTCGCCGTAAATTCTTCAACTGCTATTTAAATTTGGCTGTGTGCAAAAGAGTTGGCCGAAAGAAGAGGCAACACGGCCCAATTGCTATTCACTTTTGTTACAAAATCTGGCTCACTAAATGAATGAAGGCACTTTAAGAAAGAGGGTCGACTGAGCATCGGATAAAGGTATAAAGACTGGGCGATAGAGGTGTATATAGAGATGGAGAGATGAAGAAACGGTGCAGGGATATATGCAGCGTAAGATAAGAGGGAGAGAAAGAGAGAGAGAGAGAGAGAGAGAGAGAGAAAGTGCTAGAAACAAGGGATTTAAAGATCAAATGATCAAATTAACAAATGGATTTTATTTAAACAAACGTTCCATGAACTGGTCTCTTTATGCTTTATTTAAAAAACAATACCGTGAAATAGTTGACTGACCAAAAAATACCCTGCTTATGCGAGTTTTGTAGCTGACTGCTTAGCTCTTGGTAATTTTATTTTGATTGATTTATTTACAGTTTAAAAATAATAATAATAATAATAATAAAACGAAACTTAACATATGATGCGGCATCTATGAAGATACTGCAAGTTGCCGCCTGTTGCATGCATTTGCTCTGATTGATGCGACCGCTGCTAATTGCATTTTTACAGGGTAAATTCATCAAATCATTTATACCCATCAAATTTTTCAGTTGTCTGTTTGTTTGCCCGCACTTTACACACTTCGCTCTCGCCCTCTCATAATTTTCTCTTTTTTTGCTCTCTCTCACTCTCTCTCTCTCGCGCTGTCTTTCTATGTGTGTGTTTTGTGGCACAGCAGCTGGCTGCAACTTCAGCTTCAATAAACGCCATTCGCAAAATCCCAAAAAAGTGTATCTTTTTCTTGTTGTGCATATTTTAAAGCCATTTCTTTCTCTCTGTCTCCCCCACCCTCTCCCTCTCTCTATCTGTCTCTGTCTCTCTCCCTCTCACTCATATGCATATACATTCAGCGTTGTTTTAGCTTCGCATCCTTCACCTAATTTGCTTGCCCCACAGCCAAAATACAAAAAAGTATCTGGATTATGGTCAACTTGTCTATTCGCATCTTTTTTTTTTGGAACTTGTTTTTGCTCAGCTCTGCTGCTGTTGTTTCTTCCTCTTCCGCATAGTTTTTTGTGGTCCAAAAAATATATGTGCTTGCCCGTTTTTTTTTTGTTAGCTGCAATTAAAATTAAAGCTAGCAAACTGGCTAGAAAAAAGTGGCTAGCAAAGGAAAAAAAACATGCAAAAGGGAAAAAGGGAAAAAGGGAAAAAGCGAGCGCATAAATAAAAGTGCGGACGAAAAGGATTTTGTTATTTCTGTTTTCTTCTCAGCTGCACAAAAGGGTTACAAATATAGCTTAGGCTGCATGTGTGTGTGTGTGTGTGTGTGTGTGTGTGTGTTGCTATAGTGCTCTTGTGTTGTTGTCGTCGTTATGGTCTAATTATCTCTATTTATTTATGCTATGCCTCGGCTTTGTCTGCTGTTGCCTTTTGCTTTTTCTTTTTGTGTTTTTGGCTACTTTGACGCACACACAGACACACACACACACACACACACACACAAACATACATGCATGTAACTTACCTGAGCTCTTAAGTCGCACATTTTACAGCCATTATGTTATCACAGCTGTGTGTGTGTGTGCGTGTGGAAATGGATTTAGACCGTAAAACTGCAGATAATGGAAGTGCTGTGGCAATTCTTCCTCCCCCCCCCCCGCCCCACCCGCCTACTCCTCAGCATTAGTGTGTGTGTGTGTGTGTGTATTAAGAGCTATCTGCTGCCACACGAGGCGTATGCGTAATCGCTAAAAGCAACTGTTTACTTCCGGCTGTTGTTTTTTTTTGCGTCTTCTTCTTTATATATATATATATATATATATATATATGTATATACCTTAGGCCAGTTGGGCAGGGGGTATATTAGCCTGCCATCTAACCGATTCAAGCTCAGCCACAAGTCCACAGTTACTGCAACAGCTACAACTAGTTCATCAGGAATCATTTGAGAAAAGTATTTGGAATTCAATTCCGGAATATTTGCTCTTTATGTGTCCTTGAAAAGTGCATTTGCCAGTGCAGCGTATTCTATTGTCGGTGCAGTCATAAGTTGAAAATCTTTTAGCTTGTTTTGTTCGTTTTTCGTTTTTCATTTTTCGTTTTTCTTTTTTCAGTTTTCGCTTCTTTTTTATTATTGCCGTATTTTGACTTTTTTAATGAGTAGTTGAAGCTTTTTGGAGTGATGCAAATTTACAGTCAATTAAATGCAGAGCCCCGCAGCGCTACCGTACCAAACCAAACCACCCCTCACCAACCCCCTGCAACCACCAACCTCCTCGTGAAATCTAACGCTAAGAAAAGTGCCGCTGGCTTGAGCTGATGATGAGAAATGTCTCTCTGTCTCTCTCTCTCTCTCTCTCTCTCTCTCTTTGTCTCCATTTCTCACTCTCTTAGCCAAATTATGCCTAATGAGCTAAACTAGTCGCTAGGTGAGAAGAGCGAGTAGTCGTTATGGAAATTGGGGCAAGGGCTATGTGGGCCATGGGTCTTCAGAGGGCCAACAAGATGAAATTGTGGTGGTGCGGGTGGTTGAGCTAAATGGCAGCTGATGACTGTTTCAGGTAGCCACCGGCAACGCGATAGGCGCGTTAGCACGAAAAACATAATTACAATCGAAAATGATTTTCATTAATTTCAAGTGTGTTTCCAGTCGAATGTCAGCGGAAGAAACGAACAAAATTAAACCCAAAAAGTTAAATAAATTACAAAATGCCAAAAAAATAATAATAATAATGTTATGGGGGATACATTTGCAAAAAAAATATATGGAGCGAGAGTCACAAGTAGGACCAAGCGAGAGGAGCGAGGGGCTGGCAACCTAAAGTGGCTAAAAGGTCTGGGCAGGCTAAGGGTAGCCAAGGGTTAAGGGACTTCAAGAAAGGGGTGCCAAATTGGGGTTAAGAGTTGCCCAACAGTTTAACAGCTTAAGATTTTTTCGAGTGGAATTAAAAGGGAAGAAGGGGAAGAGAGGGGGTGAGGGGGCAAGTAAGGGTTCGAATTGCACTGCAAATATTCTGCATTTAACTGCTGGCCACATTTTTAGCCATCTTAATACTAACTAACTTTCAATGGGTTGGAGTCATTTCAATTACAGAGCATAAATGGCATTCAAGCTGTCAAAATACAAAATTCTTTAACTTGACAAATAATCGCCGTTCACCTTTGAGCCAGGACCCGGCCACAACGAAACTGCAACCGCAATTCAAAATTTTTTTTTTGTTTAGGTTTATTTTATGAACCTGTTACAGATACCGAGATTGCGAACGGCACAGAATACCGGCGAAAAAAGTGTGGAACCAATTCATAAGCTTCAGCTTTAGCGGAACCGAAACCGAAACCGAAATTCGATTCGGTTTGAGCTACTAACCCCTTAGTGGGCCCGGGATCGCCCCTAGACGGCCTAAGCACACAAAAAGGGATGCAAAACAAAAAGTTTGCAAGACTTTTTCGTAGACCTCTCAAAATAAGCGAAGAGCAGCAAAAATAAACTCTTGGAGCTCTTTAATTGTAATATTCAGTTCGATTGAAGTGGCCTTAGCCAACACTCCAACACTAGCCTAACCTCACTTTTAAATTCATTTAATTTCAAATTAATAAATATTTTAATTAGTTTGAATTTTAATTGGCACTCAGTCTAATTGGTGAACGGAATGAAAATAGAACGAAGAGAAATCTGTTCAAACTGCTGTGGCATGCTTCAGTGGCATTTCTGTAACTCAATACTTAACTGCCAGTGTTGGACAATTGCTGCTGCTGGCGAGTAACTGTCTATTCAAAATCGTGTAACGAATTAAAAACGAAGGCCAAAACTTCAAAGTCTCGAATTTCATAAAACTCAAGAAGCCATCGGGCAACGAACTGGGGATTTACTGTGACGGGGTGGGGGGGTACTTCTGATGGTGGTTGGGGTAAGGAGGGTGGAGGGCGGTGGGTGGTGGGTGGTGGTAAGCAAGATGAGCCAGTTAGCAATTTAGCAATAAACTTTTATTTAATCGATTTTAACACTTCACTGACAACGACCAGGCGGGCTTGGAAAACACAGACAGACCGAAAACGTGGCTAACTAAGGTAAATTGGGGATGGTGGATTGGTGGATTGTACGTAAGGTGTGGGGGGGTGGGGTAAATGGGGGCCTTGGAGAGTTGACGACTGACGGAGGAGCGACAATCAATTGTGTGCGGCCAGCTAAAAAAAGCTAATAGCGACCTGGCTTCCCTGGGCAACAACGACCCGCTCTCCTCGCCCCCAGCAGCCTTTGCTTTGCGCCAGGTCACTGCTACCGTTGCCTCTGCCTCTGCCTGCCCCGCAGCTACCTTGCCCAGTCCACATCCATCTTTTGCTAACTAGACGGAAACGTTGTGCGACGGAATTTCAATTGCCACAAGAAAAAAAAAAACACATTTTTTTGTCGCTGCACACACAAAAACTACAACAACAACAACAACAACAACAACAACAGCAACAGCAACACTAAGAATAGCAACAGTAACAGACAAGTTTTATATATAATGAATTTTTACAGTTTGTTGGCCATGATTCATGTTGGCCTGACTTTGAAGGCCAACTGGCAAAAGTTGCTGGCAATAGTTTCATACCAATTAGTGCCAAGTCTGCACTGTGCTGCACAGGCTTGAAAGGACAACACACACAAACACACACACACACAAACACACACACAAACACACACACAATCACAGACACAATCACATACACACAAACACAAGCAAATAGTTAAAAAGCCAGAAATAATTTGCAAACTATTGGTCCATGCAGGGCAATGCAATCTGCCAAATGGGCTTTATTGAAACATCATCAATCTCGGTTCGCGCTGTTCGTTTCTCACTTCTCACTTCTCTATTGTTGCAGCTCTCTCTTCTCTTCGCTTCTTGCCAATTTTTCGTTTTTCGCTTTTTTGTGCCCCAAACCCATTGAAAAATACCATAAAGTTGTGCGAAAGTGTGTTAGAGGCCCTGTGGGAAGCAGCTCCGAACTCATCATATATATATATATATATGTATATATTCTTGAACAGAAACAACAAACGATCAGATGCGGTTTTTTTTTCCAATTTATCGATAAGTATTAGTGCATATCGATTTAAATCTATGTTCGATTAGCAATACTAAAGCAAAAACACTTCAATTGATCCGCAAAGCGATAAGAATTTTCAAATTAATTTAAATTGATTTTTAAATTATATTAATAACAAATCAAATTAATCAAATTACTCTTCGAATACAATTAATTTTATATGATTTCTGGCAGTATTTAAATGCAAAATGGTCCAACATTTGTTCCAGAAAAAACCCAATCAGACCAAAGAATCATGCGCAAAGGTTATTCCCGAGATAGGACATTTAAAATTGAGTTTTCAATTATAGAAATGGAGGATTCTGAATCGATTACATGGTATAATTTGTTATAATCATTACAGAGTACTCGAAACGGTTCATGCAAGGAATAATTAGTAGTACAGCGATCAGGGGAAAGTGGGAAGAAATAACGAGCAGGTCTAAGGGGAACAGAAAAATGTATTTGGCTCATCAACACTGCTGAATCGATTTCGCCTTTAAGTAAGTTAACTGCAAACATAACTCCTAGCATAGCACGACGGTTAATTAGGGAGGGAAGGTTAATAAGAAGCAGCCTATAGGTGTATGGAGGAAGTACACCCCAGTCAAAGCGACGGAGAGCGAAAAGTAAGAAGCTCTTCTGTACAGATTCCAATCTACTTTGATGAATATGATATTGTGGAGACCACACACAAGATCCATATGCCAGAATTGGACGTACAAGGGAAGTCAAAAGTATCTTGGTCGTATAAGGATCATCAAATTCCTTAGATCAAAGCTTTATAAAACGAAGAACTTGAAACGCTTTGACAGCGTTGACAGTGAATTTAATATGGCTATCGAATTTTAACCTGTGATCAGGAAGTAAACCTAAACCATTTACTTCATTCAGTCTATCAAGTGGCACCCCATCGAGCGGGATGGGGAGTGATACGATAAAATGACATGACCTTACACTTAGAGCAGTTCAAGTTGAGCAGATTCAATTTACACCACGACAAAAAGGAAATTAAGATAATATTAGTAATTAATTATGATATGATAATGATATGCAGACTTAGCAAACCACCATCAAATGTCAACTATTTAACAGAATAACTCGGAGTCGAGGGTTATCACTTCATTTTCATGTAAGCCGAAGTCTGTTTATGTAATCGGTTGGACATATGTTGGCAGCAGCATTATATAATGGGTTTAAGTAGCTTTGCTTTGTAAATCTCTCTCTTCATTTATTGAAAGATTACTTACAATCAGTTTCCAAATGAAATTCCACTCGAACAAAAAAGGGGACTTAAAACAAACAAACAAACAAACACAGACAAACAAAAGGAACAAAAACTGAGCAGACAATTTGTGTGAGTGTGTTTGTTTTGTGTTTCGTTTTTATTTTGTTTTTTAGGTCTGGCAACTTGTTTAATCTTTGCAACAGCGGCAAATGGAAGTAAATTCTGCCCCACTAATCGCTCTCTGTGTCTCTCGACTAATCTTGTTGCCCCATATGCCACACAGTGGCCTGCACTACATACATTTGTGTAATCCCTGTTCTGACCCAAAACAGATAAAAGAGAAATAAAAAAAAGATAGATAAAGAGCGAGAGAGCGTGTGTGAGAGAGAGAGAGATAGAGAGAGGGAGACACATAGAGAGAAAGAGAATCTCTGTGGCATTTTCAAGGCCCTTGGCAAAATTATGTAAACAAAATGGTTTCTCTATACCCTGTACCCATGCCTGCAAGAGGTATGCTGCAGTTGTCAGCTACGTCTGCCACTTATTATGGCTACACCCTGTGGCACAGGGTATCTCATTGGCAAAGGCGATTATAGGCCAAAAATAGGCATCGAAAAATATGTTTCCAAATTTTGCTGAATAAAGTTTATTTTATTGTTGTATTTGTTGGTTTTTGCGTGCGACAACAACAACAAATACAACAATAACAATAAACTTATTTGCTTATTGTATTTTTTTTTTTTTATTTATTAGAAAAACATCAAATTCAATATCAATTTCAATCTGACAAATAACATTTTTTGTGGCAACAACAAAAAAAGAAAAAATAAATAATTAAAAGGAAAATTCAAAAATATGATAATAATAATAATAATTAAATAGAAAATTAATTAAAATTAATAATAAAAACAATTAATTTAAATATTGACAAATAAATTTAATATTTTGCGCTTAACATTAAATGAAAATAAATTGAAAACAAGATGAATAAAATATTATTTTTTTCCGACAGAAAAACGAGAATGTTGCAATCAGGCTATAAGATGCATTTGCACAACTACATAATATGCTTTTTACAGTGTATTCAATTTTAGATTCGATTTTCGAAGTTGCATAAATTGTGTTGTTGTTGCTTGATTTGGATTTTCGCTTTTTTAACGAACTTACAAAAAATACTGAAATTATGTGAAATTATTTTGCGCTTTCTAAATAAGCCAAAACACATTTTGTTGCGCGTGTGTGTGTGTGTGTGTGTGTGTTGGTTGGCATTACTTATTAACTTGTTAGGCCAGTGTGTAGTTATAAATATGAACACACAGTCGAAAACTTTTGCCACACTGAGTGCCAAAAGTATGCAACAGTATTTTGCACTTTGCCGCATTGTTTGCCCTAATCAAACTTTGTTCCTGTTTTTATTAGTTGTGTGTGTGTGTGTGTGTGCGTGTGTGTGTTGGTCACTGTGTTTACTGATTGTAGCCATTTGGCAGACTATGAAAATATTTGGCCAGAAATTGTTGCCTGGTCGCCCGCACAGCAACAACAATAACAACAGCCAAAATGGTCAAAAACTTTTACCTGTTTATTTGTTCTTTTTATGTTACTCTATTTTTTTTTCCATTTTCTTGTTATTTTTATATGTGCATGTGTGTGTGTGTGTGTGTGCGTGTGTGTTTCTCTACTCTGCCTGTTTTTTGTTTCTGTTACTAACGCTTTTTGGCCTCTTCTTCTTCGTTTCTTTGCAGGTGAGTAAACGCAATTTTTGTGTGATGTTTACGACTGAAATCCCCTTTGATGTGTCCACTTGACGTGGAGCATGACGTGGGGCACTAGTCCCCACCCCCATGCCTCACCCCTAGGTGAGTTTAATTAAGAATTACAAAAAAAAAGATGAAGAGAAAATTATAATAAATAAATAGTAAGTAAATAAATCGAAAGTAAATAAATATTAAATTGTATTAATGCGTTTAAGAGTTATAGCACAATATAAAGCTCCTCGCAGCTGAGGCCACTGTTCATGACACACAGGGTGTTCGTGGGCGGTGGGGAGTGGGTAGTGGGTAGTGGGGTTTTAGGGCTTGGGGCTGTTTGCGCAACTCGACACTACTTTATTACTAATGCATGCGAGTTCGCACAGGATATTAACCGCAAAACTGATGGCTGATGCTAATGCTGACTGGCTTAAAGGAGCTGCGGGTGAGGTGCATGGGCTTGGAACGGGTGCGGTGTGGTGTGGTGTGGTGTGTGTGTGCGTGCGTGTGCGTGCGTGTGTGTGTATGTGTGTGTGTGTTTGTGTATGTGTGTGGTTAGTAAGGTTTTTGCTTGGCTTGGGCCAGCTGCCAACATTTGCTAATTGCTTCATTAAATGTTTGCTTAATTTCATTCGAATTAGCTAGAACCAAAGGCGAAGGCGAGCGCGAGTATGATTGGTGGAGGGGATGGGGGAGGTATGTGTGTGACCCCATGTGAAATCTCTGTGCTACACCACTGCCCCTACCCCGTCCCCCGTCCCACCTCTCTCCTCCTCTGCCTCTTTCTCGTACTCAGCTTTGTCATTAGCTTTTTACGCCTGTGTTTAATTGCTGGCTCAGTGGCTCAACAAATGAGTTAAGAGGGGGTTAAGGTTGCTTTCTCAAGTTTGTCAGGTACTGCGTTGTGGTGGGGGGCGGGGAAGGGGGGAGGGGGTCTATTGTACTTCGGGCACCCGGTCTTTATTTATTCGTATGTCTGTTTTTTGTTGCTCTCGATTTAAGTCATTTGTAACTGCTTGTAAAGTGCAGCTGTTGCAGTTGCTCGACCACAGATGGCGCTCATCCGTTCGGCCGACTATGTTGAATTTGTCAACGTGTGTTGAGTTTTGCAGTGGCTATTTTAAGAGCGCGTTTCTCGGCGATTTAAGAGAGTGGCGAAAGGCGAAAAAGAGCAATGACGACGGCTGGGCGGCATTTTGTGGGCATTGTTTTGTTTTGTTGTCAGTTGCTGCCAGCCTGAAGAATGAGTGAGCGCGACAGCCATAATAAGAGAGAGCGGCAGCGAGAGCGCGTGAGGGGTGGGCGGAGGGTGGAAGAAATGTTAAGGTATGCAGTGATATGATTTTAAGCAGCATTGCAATTAGCAAGTTTTTCTTTTCTTTTCTTTGTTATTTGCACAAGTGGCAATAAATGACAAAAAAAAAAAACTACGAAAATTTAAATGAAAAAAAAAAAAAGTTGCAATAAATTATAAGAAATAAAAGATAAGTAAAATAAATTTGAAAATTAAGCAAACTGAAGAATATGCATAAAATGATATAAATTAGTTAAAGTTATAAATTAATTAGTCAAAATAAAAAACTAGAAATCGAAAAATATTGTTGACACTGCTTGAAGTGCGCCAAGTGATTCCAATTTATAGGCTATTTTAGTCTTAAGCAGGAGGATCACCGCCGATTGCCCATTTTGTTGTTGTTATTTGCTATGGCTAATGATGTATTAACATACAAAGCAAATTTGGCTAGCAATCAGCAAGCAATGAAAAAGTTCGAGTTGCGAGTAGTTTATAAAGTGGCAGATGTCTCTGTCAGCCAGCAGTTAAAGTAGTTTATCAAGTTTTCTTTATTTTCATTATTTTTGCTGCCATTGTTATTTCTTTGCTGGTCTCTTTTGTTTTTCTGCTTTTCTTTTCCTTGTCTATTTTTTTTTTGTTTTTTTGCTTTTGCTTTTGCTTCGTTTTTATTTACTTAACTGGCGCCACGTTGCGTATACGTGATCTTGGTTAAGGCAAATCCAAAGCAACAAACACATTCTTTTTTTTTTTTCTTTTGCTCTTTCTCTCGTTTTTGTTGTTGTTATTGTTGTTCTTATTCTTCTGCGTGAAGTGTTGGCTGTTGTCGTTGTCGGCTCGTTTTCTCACCACGCAAAATGTTGCGTGGGCCTTGGCGAAAGAGCGTTGCCAACTTTACGCCGCTCTTCAGTCAAAAAAAAAAAAATACAAAATCTAACTTCGGCTGCTGCTGTGTGCGCGTACACACACACACACACACATACGTTGCGGATGCTGAATGTTTGCTCCATTGAACGAAACACACACACACACACACACACAGGAAGTGAACGATGTCGTCGTCGTGTTGGCCTCGTGTGTTGGATTCGCTGCTTTCGTTCGCTTCGTTCGCTGAAATCGTTTCGTTTTTTGAATTTCGCTATCTTCATGGGATGAATCTTGCAGTGTGGAGCCGCAGTCTGTTTTCAATACGGGCGTCAAGCGGTCGTCGTGCACGGGCCAACAATCAACGGCAAAAATACTTGAACCAAAACGACAGCAACAACAACAACAACAACAGAATCAGCTACAGCAGCAACGAACACACAGCCAAGTGGTAGAACAACAACAACAACAACAACAACAATAACAAACAGCAAGCGCCTTGGCGGCGCCAACAATTCAAATGAAATAAATAATAAAAACAAAAATTCAAATAAACTACCAAAAAAGACAACAACAACAAAAAAAACCAAAACAAATATTCAAAGAGCCGACGACAACGCGCGCTAAAAACTGTGCTACTATTTTTTTAACTGTTTTTTTTTCTTCTTCTTCTTCTAAATAAACAATTGTTTGTTTTCTGTGTGATCAAAGTGTAGCCAAAAAAAAAAAAAAAACAAATGGTTAAAAAATATATAAACAAAATTGTACACAAAAAATAAATACACGTACAAATTGTAAAAGCAACAAAAAAAAAAAAAACAGTTTGGCGGTAAATGCAATAACCGTTTAAAGCAAGGCGTGTGCGTGTGTGTGTGTGTGAGTGTGTATGTGTGTATGTGTGAGTGTGTTTTCTAGTTTGTTTAATATACGCTAAACATAGCCTAAGAGCAATTACAAGTTAATTATTATATTTGTAAATATTTGAAAATTGCATAAACATTGCAAAAGCTAATGCAAATATTTGAACATTATTTGATAAATGATTGCAATTTTTTTCAAATACTCTAAAAACGCATAAATATTAAATATTGAATATAGGATGTGCTGTAAATGCTCTCTGTACATACATATACATATATTATATATAATATTATTAGGTATAAACAAATATTGACACAACACTAACAACAAGCTTCAGTTAATTTGCTTTTGGGTATTTTCTTTTTTTTATGATTATTGTTTTCAGTTTTTATGAACAACAACTTTTGCCTTGGACTCAAACGTGTCTGCTTTTTCTGCTGCTGCTGCTGCTGCTGTTGCTGCTGTTGTATTTTGCTTCTGTGTCTTCTACTTCTACTTTGACTTTGCCTGGTTTCTCATTTTCATATGCAAATTGTCAATAACAACAATATGCAAAATATTGGCTAAGTTACATATATATATATACATATATATATATTGTATATATTGACCTTTAGTTCCAATTTTCTTTGGACTTTGATTAGTTCCTCAAGTTGAGCCTGTGTGTTTTCCTCTGTGTGTGTTGCTGTGTGTGTGTTGCTGTGTTTGTGTTGCTGTGTGTGTGTGTGTGTGTTCATGTGTGTGTGTGTATGTGTTTGTGTATGTCTGGCTCTGCTCTTGTCACTCAATTTATCCAATTTGCCCAGTTGACACTCGCTCACAAAGCACACAAAATGCAGATAAAGTATACGCCAAGTCTGTCGTCCGCCATTTAGTAGCTGCAGCAAAACAAACATCTACTCTTAAACTCGGTCTATTTAACATGATGGCTTAAAACTCTTCTCATTTATTTAAATAGCAACTTTATAGTAAAGTTGCCTATGTTGTCTATGCTTGCAAGTATTTCCCTATTCAGGATTGCTCTCTATTTAATTGTTGCCTTCAAATCTGACAGTCAATTCATGCTAAATATTTTTCAATTTTGGCTCGGTTGGGTTATTCTCGGTATTCACCCAAAAGCCATGCAATAAATGTTGCATCAGTGTCACGTTTGAATAACCCCAGAGAAATATTCAAATTTGATTCGTATTTATTTCAATGAAATGTTCATTTTCATTTATCTTAATTTATGTTTAACGTTTTGCATTTTTCTGTGTCGACTAATATTGGTCGACGTGAAATAAATAAAACAAATATTCATTTGTCGTCAGCAATGTTTTGCGAAATATTCAATTCAATTGCTGGACTACTCAATTCATAAAAATTGTCTAAAATTCTATTTAGAAACTCGGCCTGAAAGCATCTCTATTTGCTTGCCAGCAGCTCTGAAACTGTTTGTTTGGCAAACTTCAATGCGTTTTAGTACTCCCTGAAGCCCCAGAAAGCTGGTTTATTTATATAATATTCATGCAGTAACGGCTTAATCCAACTCCCAAACGTTTCAGGGCTCATCATTGTTGGCAGTGTAGTGCTCATGTTGTAACTGCCACACACACACACACACACACACACACACACACAAGTAAACAACGACAAACATAGTCAATAACGACAACAGGCAGCACAGTATTCAGCGCTTAACCTGTTCACAGGACTCTTCCACTTCAAAGACCTTCGGTTTAGTTGTCCTGCGTTTGCTACTTGTGCCAGGATTAAGATACACGCACACACGCTATAGTATGATTGAAGTTATCATTTGGTTCATTTGTTGTTGATACACACGTTTATTATTAACCATGAGGCTAGATAGTGAGCTTAAGTACTTTTGTGGCATATGCTCTCTCTCCCTCTCTCCTTTCGATACCACAAGAATACCAGTTACAGCAGCAGATGAAAATAAGCTTGGAACAAATCTGATAAGCAATTGCATCAACATTTTTTCGGGCACTTGAGTGTTGCACAAGAATACCAACCTTTGATATGGACTCTTTACTCTGTAGACTTAAAGGTTTAGGGAATTTTCATGTCTTGGCCAGCAGAAGATGCAATATCAAAGGAAAAATGTCTTAAGCTCGGCAAGCACAGAGAAATCCTCAACTAGAGAAAAATGCTTCCATTTTGACAGCAGGTCTGTTGGAAAATATATTTAGCTCAGAATAATAATAATAATAATAAAAATGATATATTATTGTTGATATATGCTTAGTATTAGTATGTTGCAGTAATCCAATTGCTATCTGCTGATTAGATTGAAAATAGACCTGCTAAAGTCGGAGTAGAGCAAAGCTAAACACTTTATTTGTTTATGTAGCAATTAGTTGACAATCCATTGAGCATTTCTCTTATCAACTAATAGCAAGTTGATTTATTGACTTATTTAATTTACACATTTGAATGTACTTTTAGCTTCTGGCAAATGCATTTAAAGCTAAGCTTGCCTCAATAGGAATTGAGTTGGTTTTAGTTGACATTTGCTTTCAGAGCAAACTAGTCTCTTTTGGCTCGTTGCTGCACTGAAAAAAACCCACTGCAGCTCACAGTTGCACCTGCACGTTTTAGCTATATATATATATACACACATATATATATATATATGTATTTATTTTGAAATATATATTTGCTTAATCGGCTCTGCTTTTATTTGATTTAGTTGTAAATGTGTCACATCAATGTGTTCCTCCATATCTCTCTCTCTCTCTCTCTTTCTCCCTCTCTCTCTCTCTCTCTCGCTCTGTGTATGCGAAGTTTTCCTTTTCAGTTTTATGCAACTTTAGCCAAGATTTCAGGCAAACACTTTTCGTCCATTTTTCTTTCTTCGCACTTTTTTTTTGCAGCTGACAAAATGTATTTGCTTAAAAATCAATTACGTCATCATTGTTAAATGGCAATTGGATATGAAGCGGTTGGCGGGAGGGGTGCAGTATGGCACCCTGTCACCCCTCCCTCCTTCGCATACCTTTCTTTTGTGAGTTCCGCTGCTGTGTTTACCTGTGCGTCAGTCGTTTCAGATCTTCAGTTGTGTCAATACTTTATCGACAACATTAGCGTCCATCTAACAGCAAATCTCTCCATCTCGCTCTCGCTCGCTTTCTCTCGCCCTCTCTCTGTCTGCCTCTATTTGACATATCTATATTTGTTACCCTTTTACCTGTCGTCCCGTCCCGTCCCGTCTGTCTGTCTGTCTATTCACCTGTCTTGCCATCTGCTTTTTATTTATTTTTGCTTGTGTGCTTTGTGCCATATTTTATTTATATTTTGTCAATTTTTTACAACTTTTGCCTTCCCTCTCTTCTTGCCAAAAAAAAGGAAAAAATAAAATAAAATCTCACCAGGTTCTGCCAAATTTTGGCTGGCACCGAAAACGGCAAATGTAATAACGCACAAATTTTGACAGCAGCTCTGGGCCATTGTTTGTAAAGTTTGCAGCTCAGGTGGCCAGTTGGGCGGCTTAGACTGGCGCCAACCAGTCGGGAGAGGCTGTCAGCAATGTCTGTCGTCTTATCGATAACAGATATCAGGTGACTAATAGCACAATGCCCGGGGGGGGGGGGGGGGGGAAATTTCATTATGGAAATGGATTAGTTGTTGCGCAACCATTGGAAACTAAACATTTTCAACTAACTAAGCTGTCAAAGAGGTAATCGAATATATTATCGATATATCAGCCTGGAGACAATTGAGAGACAGGCACAACACGATAGCAACACTGTGGGGAATATTTTAATATTTAAATGGATAAATTATTGACAATATTTGGGAACTAAGCATATTTAACAATAACAAAAAAAATGCTTGATATGTAATCGAATATGTTTTCGATTACATAAATCTGTTGATTAACAGCAAACGGCTATTATCGAAGATTAGATGAAATGATATCCTCTACAAGATATTTCGGCTCTGTTTCATTCCATGTGATGTGTGTTTTGGTTAATTTTGATCGCAAACTACTCGACTTGACATGCAATCGATAACCAAATACTAAAACTTAAGTCCCAAATCTGTCCACTTGGATAGTTACTGTTTATGTCACTCGTCACATGCGACTTAGATTGTAGCGATAGGCTTAATCGGCTTTTGGGCTGCTTAGTTATTTATCGACATTCGATTTGTCCTTTGCCAAATGCTGCACAGCCAGGCAGATAGGTAGTGTGTGTGGGTGTGTGTGTTTGTGTGGGTGTGTGTGTTTGTGTGGGTGTGTGTGTGTGTGTGAGTGAATGATGACCTGTGATAGAGGTAGCGACATTATTTGTTTTTACCACATTCGAGTGTGTTGCACATTTTATATCCAGCTCTTTGACTTGCCTCGTGCTTATTTGCGTTGTCTGTTTGCCGTTGTTTGTGTGGGTGGTTTGTTCGTGGATGTGCTTGCTCGTGTGTGTGTGTGTGTGTATATATGTGTGTGTGGGTGTGTTTGCGTGGTCTTGTGTCCATTTGCCTCATCGGGGTTATTAAATGCAGGCAAATGCTCAAACATATTACAGATGAGGCCGTGTTGTGGATGCTTCACGTTCACACACATACACACTCACATATATACCCATACACACATATATATATATATATATATATATATACACACATGTAACGATGAAATTACAACGCAAATGCAGCGTAATTCATTTAAGTGTACAAAACGCTGTGACATCCTCCCTTCCTTAAGCTCCAATTTCTGCATGTCATTTGAGTGCATGCGCATGTGTTCGGTCTTACATGAAATTTCATATATTTAATGACTGCCAGAGTCAGTCAATAGCATACCAACAACAACAAATACAACAACAAAAACAACAAAGTCAATTATTGGTTCCTTTTCACAAAACTGAAAGCAACCATTCGCATAAACGTATATATACATATATATATATATATATATATATATATAAAGTAAATAATAAAATCAGAATGTAGCATGCAAGAGGAAATTAAATAAAATATATATATATATTTATGTGCATATAAATATTAATAAAAATGAGGGAAAAACCAATGGAAACAATTTCCAGAAGACATTAAATATTTAACATGCAGCAAAGGTTTTCTTTGGCAGGAGAAGGGACTGTCAGGCAGCGAAAATATTAAACACACTTATATTCGTTACTACACTCGATAATACCCTGTGTTACTGTTTGCTTTCGCATTTGCGTATTTTACAACACTTAATAAAAATCTTCCCGTCGCGCAACACTCAAATGTTGCCAAATATTTTGTGGTTAATTATTTATGTGCGCAATAAATGTTGCCAAAAAAAAGCTCAGCACACCCCCAAACCCCAACGACTACCACTCCGACACAGCACAACCCTTTCCAGGGCTAAAGCCTCGAAAAATTGCTAAAATTGTTGAGTTGTTTGGCTTGCAAATTGAACGAAAACAATTTCAAAGTTTGTATGGGCCACTTTAAGGCACTTGAATGCATGTTAGACAAACCAGTTGCACACAGAAAGCAATAGACAAAAAGAGAAAAAAAGGAAAGAGCGACAGCGATAGAGAGAAAGGGAGAGAAAGAGAGACAGAGAGAGAGAGAGAGAGAGATAGATGGGGCGAGTGAAAGATGTTAAGTGAGTGCAAGAAATAGCTAGATGCAAGTTGTAAACTCGTTCGACTTCTAGATCAAAGTTGAAGAGCGAGTTATGCGTTTATTTCTGCCATAAATATCTGGCCAAAAGGCACCCCTACTCCCCCCCCCCCTCCCCGCCAATCAATAAGTGAAGGAAATTTTCTTAACTTGCTCTATTATGCACTCAATTTATGCACTCAACTCGTGCTCGAAACTTGAGGAATCAGATTGCATATGTGCTAATTGAGCAAAAGTTGTACTTATCGATACTGGTTATTGAGCAGTGCCTACCGATAAATAGCTTTATCATCTAAAATACTATGTTTCGGATGTGCTAATCGAGCAGAAGTTCTGCTTGTCAATGATTCTACAGTTGTGCTCAAGGAATTTGAGATTTGTGTTTGTTGATCTGGCGATATGTTTATCGATTATCTTGAGTCTATACTACACACTTTGCTTAGCTAATTAGCATTGACAGAATAATTAATTAATTACTTAACATGAGCAATAGAATTAGTATTGAGCTCTCTCTCTCTCTCTCTCTCTCCCCCCTCTCTATCTGTATTTATAATTATCCAACTTAAACCGCTTAGACCGCCGTCGAGTGGTGCACTAGTGTTCAGTACCACTGATTCCATGCCACAAAAGTGCGTGGCATAACTGCCATTTTCAATCGCTTTCTGCGGTTTCACTGTCTCCCTCTCTCGCTCTCTCTCGCTCTAAGTCACGCAGTGTGTGTGCCGCAGAATTGTTGCACTGCTGATAGTGATGCTGATGCTGTTGCTGTTGCAGGAGCAGCAGCAACAACAATGTGCCTTACATAATGCCAAATGCATTTTACAGTTGCTGCAACAATAACAATAACAATAAGCAAACATTTTTATGCGCTTTGTTATTGTTGTTATTGTATTGCCATTTCCATTTTTATAGAAAGGGTATTCGGTATTGTTTTGTTCAAATGTATGTAACAGGCAGAAGGAATCATCTCCGAACCCATCAATATATATCATCATATATATATATATTCTTGATCAACAGTCGAGTCGATATAGCCAAATCCCTCAGAGACTATGTGAGATAATTTGTTTTCGCATACGCTAAGTTTATTTTATTTGATCGATAAGTGCCTTCGTGGCGTGAATATCGATATATATCGATTTCCGGCAGGAATCAAGTTTTAAATCAAAATAGAATATATTTCACAGCTGGGCTTAGAGCATGTCGTAGTCGAGCTCACCCGACCAAAGCATTCATATTATTATTTTTTTTATTGTTGCTGTCATTCTGCGGCATATGTGGGCGTTGGCGTGGGCGTGGATGTGGTGGCGGCCTGGTGACATGCAACAAGGTGAAGGTTGCTGCAGTTGACAAAAGCCGCAGCAAACAATTTGTGAAGAGCCTGCATGGTTGCCTGCAGGGGTGGGGCGGAGTTAGTGGATGGGTTTCGTTATTTGGGCCACATTTAAAAATGTATGCAGCTGGCAAGGCCAACAACAACAACGGCAACGGCAGCAGTTCTTGGCACCTACCCCCGCCTCCCGCCCCCCAATTCCCATGTAAGCGGCTTCTGCTTCTGCTGTTTGTCTGCCTGCTGATACCCTGCAGCCATGAACAATGTGTTAAACAGTTTGCATTATGTGGAAGAGAACGCAGAAATAATTTACATTTATTGTGCATTATGTTTGTGACTTAAAGAAGAAGTGTGTGCTTGCATGGTGTATCCAGGGTATTTTGCGGCCTGTCAATTGCGAGTCGTCGGCCACTCGACTGCTATATTTAAGCATTCGCCGCAGTTGCTGGGCAAAAAAAAAAGTATTTAAGAAAATAACTGCAAGTGGACAATGTCTTTCTCCCTCTCCCTCTCTCTCTCTCTCACTCTCTCTCTCTTTCTCTCTCTCTCTCTCTGTCTCTCGCTCACTCTTGCTCGCTGTGTCTACGCTACTATTTTGTGCCTTGGCATCTCTGTGCACCAACACAACAATAACAACGAAAGTCGCAACACTTGTGTTGGTTTACTTTCCGACACACACACAACACACAACAAACACACACACACACACACACACATCAAGCAGCTGCAGCTAAAGCAATCAGCATTTCAAGTTTGCAACATTTGTGGTTATTTTGCCAGCGATTTTGCTTTCTACAACTTTATATATATATATATATATATATATATATATATAGAAATAAAATCGAAAAATGTAAGATAAAAGTAAAGCTCCTCGCTTATGTCTTCATTGCGTAGCGCATACAAAGTTCAACTTGAGTTGTAATACTCTGTTAGAGAATGTATCCAGAGTACATGTGTTTTGTGCAATGTCTGTCCGTCTGCCAAAATTTTGAAGTAGCTATTCGATAAAGTCACATATTGATCTATGATATATATATATCTATTGATATACATATGTATATATATATTATATAAAAGTTTGTAAAAGAGTATTTCGCGGTCGGTTACGCTCGAATGCAATGTTCTTACTTGTTTTATTTTGCTGCTGTTGACCATGACATGCACACACTTAAACACACACACACACACACACGCATACTTACTCTTACTAATTCCCAGTGCTCCATCTCCTCTTGTCCCTTTCGCTCGCACTCACTGGCAGCTTGACCAGAAAAAGGAAACACACTCAAACACAGGAATTTAATTTCATGACAAGAAAAATACAACAAAAAAAAAAAAGCGACAAAACAACAACAAATTAATGCTTCACTTTGGCATCGTCCGTCGTTCTGCTTGCTCTTGTAGTTTTTGTTATTGCTGTCTTGTTCTTTTGCGCACACATGACTTGACGATAAGGGACGACGGCGGACGAGGAGGGAGCGAGACAGCGAGAGCAGAGAGCGGGAGTTTTCAATTTAGTTCAAGGTGGCTTCGTTGTTGTTGTTGCTATTAAAAAGTTAAAGCTTTGAGTTAAGAGCAACAACAACAACAAAAATATGATAAGACAAAGATAAATGCTGACGCTGCTTATGCTGCTGATATTCTTCGCTCAAATTAGTCGCATCAGAAGTCAGCGAGACGTCATCAGCACAGTCTACTGCTACACAAAGAGAGAGAGAGAGAGAGAGAGAGACTTGTACAGTTAATGTTCACCCACTCATACCAACTCCGCCTACCTCGCCATCAGCCCATTGAAAGCGACGATCTCTTTCAATTTCAAAGTGCAATTACTTGGAATTTGTTTGAAGTTGAAAGCAAAGCGTGACTGCTGTAAAACTTTTAGCTTCCTTCCCACACACACACACACACACACACACTCACAAACACACACATTAGAAATTTAATTAGAGTGTCTTGCATAGTAATACTAAACAGAATGAAAAATAAAGTATGCACAGTGTTGGTGGGGGGGGGGGGGGGGGGATGGAGGCTGTTGTTTGTTGAATGCAAAAAGGAAGTAAAAATAAAATTTAAAATCGAAACAAATCGAGCAGAAGTTGCTAGCAAATTGAGTTGAAACACGAAACGAAGCGAGAATTGTTGGAGGGGGTGTTTGGGGGGCAGAGGGGATAGCCATTGCCGTTGTTACTGTGTATTTGTGTGTGTTGTGTTTGTGTCAGCTCAGCAATTTGCCGAGTTGCATAAGCCGCGGCGATAGCTCGCAGCTTACAGCCGCCAAACTGCAATCAGCAATGGCAATGAAAACGGTGTTTTGTCTCTTCTTCGTCTCTCTCTCTCTCTCGCTCTTTTTCTCTGTTTTTGCTGAGTGTCTCAGTATGGGCAGTTTATGGCTTACACTGCACAGTGGGGAAAATGAACAGCCTTTTGTACATTTAGCCAATTGTTGCCAACAATTTTAAAAAATAAATTTCCTACATTAGTTCATGTGGTTATGCGAATATTTAGCATCGAATCTGATTTATATGACATATGTTTTGCACCCTTTTTTTAGATGTAAATTTAATTTCAAAAATTTGTTATAGCTATTATTTTGTATGAAGTAAAGTTATCCATGCAAAGATTCCCTCTTAATTATCAAACAAAAGATTTGATTTGGTTAAAACATTCATTAGAGTAATTACTTATTTAGTAGATAACATTTGCGGTTTGTCCTACTGTGCACATTGTTGGCACGGAGCTCAGTCGGCGTGCTGTCTGTTTGATCTGCTGTGCGTCCTTCGGCTTATGCTTTGTCAACTGCGAGAGGGTTAAGGGAGCTCCTTCTTTCTGTCACCCTCTCTCTCTCTCTCTCATGCTCTTTCGAATTGTAGTTTTAACGGTAGAAAGCCCAAAGCCATAAATAACGACACGTTGTGCATTTTGATGCCAAGCAGTGAAATTGTAACTGTAAATGTAACTGTAACGGGAAAGTGGAACTGAAAACGTAACATCAACTGCGACTCCTTAACGGAACGTGTCCTTCGAGCATTGGGCAAGTGGAGGGTTTGGAAGGCGAAGCGCGCTTTGGTCACACTGTGGCTGTGATTGCTGCGCCCTTTTTCGCATCATCGATTGCGAGTGTGGCATGTGGGCGTATGGGCGTGTGGGCGTGTGGGCGTGTCAGCAAAAGTGAGAGGAAAAGAGTGCGGCATATCATCATTCACATCATTTTGGGTTGAGCTTCGCTGCGTATTTGGCTGTAAAGTGTTTTATTTTCCAATTTTTTTTTTCCTTTCTTTTTTCCGTTTCGGTTTCGGATGCCTTGCTTCACTTGTAAATATTGCTTTTTATGTGCCCGTGTGGATGTGTGTGGGTGTGTGTGCGTATGTGTGGGTGCGTGTGGGTGCATGTGTGTGTAAGTATTTCAGATTGTTATTATAGCTGCAAATTGCTGTAAATATCTTATAGATATCTTCATTCATATTGCATACCGAATTGGGTTCGAACGGAAAAGGTTATCAAAATCACTGAGCAACGATTTTCAGGTTTTTCGCCTTTTCTCTTAAGCTCTATTTCAGTGATTGGTATTCCTCGTCCTGAATGTAAATGAATCAAAGTGCACTTGAACTGTGTTGTTATGGCTTATTTATACATACTCGGAATTGGGTTAAATCTTTTAGCTTTTCAAATTTGATGATACTTCGTAACTATTTGTTTATTGTTGATTGATTAGGTGATTTCACAAGTACCTTTTAATCGGAACTTCAAATCGAGAATTGCACTAGTTGGCCAATTTCGAGCACATATCATATTGTCGCGCGACCAATATTTACTTCACTTGAATATTTTTCATTTGGATTGCGTTAGCAAATTCAATTCATGGCCAACATCAATTCCCGAAAGCATTGTTTTCATGTAAATACGTTTGCAAAAATAATGGCAAATCAATGCGAGTCCATAACAACATTCATGAAAAATATAAAATAATTATTAAAATACAGCCAAAGCAAAATGAAACAAAACAAAAAAAAAAACAAAATAAAATAAAACAATGTGTTATTGATTTTCCCACAAACGGAAAATAAAAATAATGCATTCCATAAGCAAATATCAATTTTAACCAAATAAAGCAGAAAACATACTGATATCCATTAAGCATATTTTATATTTGGGCAAACAATTGGAAAACAGATGTCTTCAGCATTTTCCATGCCCATAGAAAAGTTTTTCATGCAGCTGACATTTGCTGCTGTTGTTTCATTTTCCATTTGTTTGTGGGGGTGGTGCCTGTGGTTGGGGGTTGGGATTGGGCCTACATATGTGTATGTCTATCGTACTTCTGTCCATCAATTTTCATAGTGATGACTGTGATTTACGAACAGGGTTGCCAGCTTTTCTATATATATATATATGTTTGTTTTTTTTTTTTGTGTTGCTGTCCCATTGTTATTCGGTTGTCATCTAATGGGCATTACAATAGGCATTGAACATATTTGCTTGTTGTTGTCCTGGAATTTATTTGGTTGTCAATGATGGTCGGCAGCAGGCGAGGCTGAAATATTTCCAGTTGCAAGTGAAACAATATTTTTTCTTTGGTTTCTTTTTTTTTTTTTTTTTTTTTTGATTTGTCTATTGTTTTGAGCTTATGTCAAATGGAAAATGTTGAGCTTTTGAGCATTCTATGAATTTTTAGGTTTGTTGCATTTTCCACATTGTAAATATCAGGTTTTTTTTTTTTTTTTGTCTATAATCCGCAACTGGTTTTGAAATCAGGCTACATTTAAACTTTGCAGTTAGTTTTATTGAATGTTGTGTATAACTTTATATAAATGATATATATAATAATAAATTGGCTAGTACCAAATTGTAGTATTTTATTTAAAGCAGGTTTGTTCTACTTTTCATCACATATGTATCTGCAATTAGAAGTAATTTAACTGCTTGTTAAATTTACATACAATTTAGTCAACTAACATGAACTGGCCCAAAAGAGCCTTCGTGGTTGTCATCCATCTTGATTGCCTTATCGAAATAAACTTGAGCTTCTTAAAATCGATAGTGGGCTTGTTTGAGATAGCGAGGTTCTACTGTATTGTATTCCTGAAAGCAGTTAAGTTTAACTTAAAGTTTCACTTTTTGTAGCTACTTTTTGTGGCTGACTTTAGTTGAGGTATTTAAAGCTTGTTGCCTGCTTCTCTCTTCGCTTAGTATTCTAGATTTGGGCATTCTTTTTTTTTTTAATAAAGTTTCTGTTTTTTAGGCGCTTTTCAGCTTGTTGTTAAGCTTATGTGCTGCTCCGGCTTAGAATGTACGCAGCTTGTGGAGGAAGGGTTTGGGTTTTTTCCTGTATTTATTTTATATTAATTTTTTTTTTTTTTTGCTGTTTTTTATGATATTATATTTTTACTTTAACTTTTACACACACACACAAAGCCGTTGAAGTAGGTGCAAGAATCACTGCCTACTTTTTTGGGCGAAACCACTAAAAACCACTTTTCATATTCTCAATCTTAATGTACCGATCTATGAATGTGAATATTTATCTGTATATAGATGTAACTGTATGTATGTATGCTGTATGCTTTGTTTCAAACACGTTTCGCACACACACACACACACACACACACAGGCGCACACACGCACTGCTAAAAACAATGAAGCAATTACAGAACAAACCAAAAGTTTTCAAAATTGTATATATTTTATGTATATATATATGAATGTCTATAAATAAGTATGATATATATATAATAAATATCTATGTGTGTGAGTTTTTTTTTGTGTATGTGTATTTGTGCAATGTCCGAAATTGTACTAATTGTAAATATTTATATATGTACATACGTATGTATCAATTGTAGTAAATGGAAGCAAGAGAGAATTATTCAATGTATGCAAATAAAAAGCGCACAAATAGGCAACAACAACAACAACAACAACAAATTCGAAATTAATTTGAGTGCTGCACAACAACGAAATAAAAGAAAATAATAAAAAGAGAAAATAAAATAAACAAGCAGACGCAAAGAAAAAAGGAGGAAGCCAAAAAAGGCGTCAAATGAAAATTTCGAAGAAACAACAAACAAAAATGAAGTGCAAAAAGTGTTCAGCAATGGAAAACCAAACAGAACAATAACAAACAGCAAAGGATATCCAAATAAGAAGAGAGACAGAGACAGAGAGAGAGAGAGAGAGAAAGAGTGGGAGAGAGAGGGAGAGAGAGCAAGGGAGGAAGATAAAGTAAATAGCCCACGGCTAACGGTAAACAGTAAACGGTTAACGGTAAACGGTAAACGGTTAACGATAACCGATTTAACTCATTTCAATTGCGCTTCGCTTTGTTCAATTCCGTTCCGTTCCATTCCATTCCGTTGCGTTCCGTGTCAGACGGAGAGTGAAGGCTAGCGCATAGCTTACGGTAATAGTAGTTTACACTCCATTTCATTCCGTTCCGTTCCGTTTCGTTTCGTTACGTTTTGAATACGGTTCTCGTTTCGTTTTCGCGTATTTCTTCTGGTGTTGCACGTTTTCAATGGCTGTTTGTTCCTTATGATGGAGACATTTCTTGTCCTGGGCCTGTGTTTTATCCTGTACGAAGCATTGGATTTCTTTCAAGGCTGCATACACAGCAACACGCCCACACCGAGCGACCAGATCGAGGCCTATCGCCGCGAACTCGACGAACAGCGCCAGCAGCAGCAGCAGGAACAATTTCTGGCCGGTTTAACGCCACTTTTGGGCGCACAATTTGCGGCCGCAGCCGCCGCTGCCGCTGCCGCTGGCTCGCAATCGACGTTGAGCACCACCACGCCTACCGCCTCCACAGCGAGCGTCATCAGTGACTCCTATGACCAGGAACAATCCCAGTCGCAATCACAATCCCAATCGCAATCGCAATCGCAATCACAATCACAGGCACAACAAACGCATTCGTTGAGCACACCGGGATTATTTCGTCCGGCTGCTTTGGGCTATTACGATCCGGAGGATCCGTTGCATGCCACCTCATCGCTGCCGCGCGACTTTTACTATCTGCAGCAGCAGCAATTGAAGAATAAGGCCAGCGCCAAATCGCTACTGTCCAAGTTCTCCACAACCAATTCGGACAATCGCATCCATCCGGAGTCGAGCACGACGCACGGTGTTTTGGGTGTGCACACTGCGGCGGTAATTACCACACAGCCGCTGCCACTCACCGCTGGCGAATCGGTGGCAAGTTTGGGTCTCTTCGATTGCCAGCCGCCGTTGCAGTCGGTACTGCCGACATCTCCCCTGCTCATCGAACTCAAGCGCGCCATCATCAGCACCAACAGCCGTACCAGCCGTACTCTGGTACGCCGTACCCAGGCCTATTCGACACAGAACGACTACGACGATCGCAGGGAGATTTACGGCAATAACGATAGCGATAACAACGGTTGTCCGCAGTGCGTCGAGGAGAACGAGGAGAAAGCAGACGAGGAGGAGGACGAGGAGATCGACGACGATAATTTATCGTGCAATTCCGGTAGTTCCCGTAGTGCTACAGGTTCCGATAGTTCCGGCCCCAACTCACCAACCGCCATTGCCGGTTCTGCGAACAGTGAGCCGAACATTTGCATCGCATCTCAATTGCCTCGCATTCATCACATTGCCATTGACGATATCGGCATCGGCGGGCAATCGACGGACCACGGAGAACCCATTTGTAGTTTGGCAGCCAGTTCCAGTTCCAGTTCACACGCCGATATTCGGGAGATCGAGTGCGAGCGTCTGCGACGCAAGTGCGTGAGCGTTAAGCGCATCTATAGCATATCGGAGAAGTTTTAAATCAAATTCAAACTCCAAATCAAAATCCAAATCAAAATTAAACAAAATCAAATCTCGCTAAGCTGCAAATCCAAATCCAAATCAAAACTCAACTCATTTCTGTACAAAAGCGCTCAACTCACCATTGCACCAGAAAACCAAAAAAAAAACCAAAAAAAAAAAAACCAAAGGCCAACAAAATCAAAAAAATTGATTTGCAAACACACCTAAATTCAAATTGAAATCGTTAAATATATATACATATTTATATATATATGTATATTTGTCGACATCATCCATCGAATCTGCCTTACTGCAAAATTCCAATTCAAAAAACTCAAAATCAAAAAAAAAGCAAAAACAATGCAAGCAAAATCACAAATTTTCCATATGCGAAATACCCCACACAAGGTTAGCAAAAGAAAGCTCCAACAAAATAATAAAAAAAGAAACCAAAAAAAAAAACAAAAAACAAGTGACTAAAGCAAAAGCAAACTCAATTCAAGCGTAAGCTAAAAAAAAAGAAAAAAAAAATAACTAAATAACTCGAGTTGCAATCTAGCTTGAAAAGAAAAATATTTAACTGAACTAAATTGAAATTTGCCAATAGAATTTGCACTGCATTCTCAACTCATTTATATTATTCGATTATTCGATTATGTTTTTGGTCTTTATCGATATTATTTATATGCTCACGTTTCTCACACCCAATTGTTGCTCTCAGCTCTTTCACTCACTCACATACACATAAACACACACACACACACACACACACACCATGCAAATAAGAATTAACCTATAAATATATACATATATACATACATATATATATATATATATTGAATTCACTTCACAATGTTCTCAAATAAAAGCAGCTGCAATCACCATTCACAAGTTTCACCCACTGCGTCGCTCTCTGTACTCGTTCTTTTACTTTTGTTTCGTTCGTCTCACAAATGTTCACAATCACATTTATGTTATAAGGAAAACAATGCCTGCTCTTAACTTGAACTAATACTATTTCCAGAGATTCTGATCAATGCCAAACTGAACAAAGCAGCTGCACTCGCAGTCGCATGGTGTGTCCCGATTACTAGTAAGCCTTCAATGATTCCAATTTCAATTCAATGCGAGCATTTTGTCCAAAAATTGTTGCAAAATTGGATTTTTTTTATTTTGTGCAGCCTTCAAAATTTGACACCAAATAACACACACACATCTGGCGCCCAACGTGGGTCTGGTTTTATTTCCATTTCTATTTTTCCTTTTTAGATAATTACAAAAGCCAGTCTAGAGCGTGTGCCTACTACTAATTAGTTTGCATTTCTCGATAGTATTTTCCTTTCCTATATATTTTTTATCTTGATATTTGGCGCCCAATTTGACAAGCTAATGTTGTTGGCTTATGGAAATGTAACACTAACTGACTGTTTGGTGGCCCGATAGTTGTTGCGTTAATATCCATTTCGAAACTTGCCAGCTAACAACGACTGATAACAGTTAGCTGTAACTGTGTGCAACCAACTTTATTTTGAGCTTGAGCTGTTCCACAAAACATATTCAAAACACTCTTCAAAGTATTATTGCTTTGCTTTTAGAGTGTTTTTTTTTTTTTTTTTTTTTTTTTGTCAGACAACAACAAAATGCTAACTAGCTAGACCCGACTCCTAGAACCAACCCCCAATCGCGTATGTGTGGCAGGCCACAAGCCGCTTGTAGCCGGGGCAACTTGAACCCGAAACCGAATGTTGTTGTTGTTGTTGTTGCTGTTATTGTTGCTGTGACTCTTGAGTGTTATGCAAAGTAAATTGTACATAATTGTCAGGCACTAGGGCAAGATTCGCAAACACGCATGAATACATGTGTGTGTGACTGTGACTGTGACTGTGTGTGTGTATGTATAAGTATACTTATCTACATGGTACATATATGCAAATGTGCGACGAACTGTGGGCATGTTGGATAAGTCTCCAACTTGCTCGCCACCACAATGACTAATTTTGCTGTCATTGTTGCTGCAGCAGCAACAGCAACAGCCACAGCAGCAGCAGCAGCAGCAGCAGCATCAGCAGCATCGTCGTTTGCTGTTAGGGAGCATTACTATCATATCTTACAAATTGTCGCTCGAAAGTTAAATCCTGCTCTTCAACCCCCCCCTTACCACCCCCTCTCTGGTTTGTTTTTGTTTTTGTTTTTTTTTTTGTTTCTCTACTTTCATGCTCTGCAACCATTAAATTGGTGTGGGAAGGCATAATAAAGTTATGCAAATGCATGTCAGAGATTTAAGGGCATACAGCATCTGTAGATAAGCTGCTTGCGTGGGTCCTGTTCGAAATCTGTAATAAAGGATTATTACATATTCCTTATGTATGTTAAAAATATTTTTTAGCATACTTCTTTTACTTCTAGTTATATTTTCATTGATTTTTATATATTTGCAAATTGCATTGGGGCTTGTTGATTAGTTAAGCTAAAAGTTTTCACTTGGCTGCGGAACGATATGCATATATTACAGGGTTACAGGGTAGTTGGGAGTCGATTCCACTCGTTGGCCGCTTCGCTCTGGCGTTTAGTCTTTAGGCTTTTGGCTCATTTTGCGCAGCTTGTGCGAATCCTTTCAATTATTCGATATGTGGCAACATTTTCCGGTTCTGCTTCTTTTGCTGAACATTTCTTTGCCTTTCTTTACGTTGCTACAACCCTCAGCTTGTGCTTCATTTTTATTTTGTACGTAAACACACACACACACACACACACACACACACACACACACACACACACACGCACATACACAGACAAATACACACAGGCAGCCCTAAGACCCGCATTATTTTTCATTTCCTTCCACTTCCACAGTTGTTGCTGCCATTCGAGTCAATATGTGTGTGCGAGTGTGTGTGTGTGTCTGTGTGTGTGTTTAGTGAAGTCCGCTTGTGGTTCAGATTCGCGTCCAAGCGTCCACATGCTTTTCGCATTGTCCTTCGCCAGATTCTTGCATCCATCCATGTTCCATCCGTCCTGCGTTCAGTTCAGTGTTCGTAATCTTTTGGTCTTTTCTTCATCATCGTTTAGCTTGATGTGGTTTTGCCCCGACTTAATCAGTTTTACTATTGTTTGTTTTTACCATATATATACATATACATACAAACAGGTTTCTTTTTTCCTTTGTGCGTGTGTGCGTGTGTGTGTGCGTGTGTGTGTGTGTAGTTTTTCTGATTTGCTGCTCTCTTTTATGCTTTTTGTTGTTGTTTGATGTTGCTCTGCTGATTGAGTCCATTGGTTGAGAATGCTGCTGGTTGGTCGCTGTTTCAGTTTAACCGTACACACACGCACACACATACACACACACACACACACACACACACACTCGCACACTCGCACACATCCGATAATATCGTGTTGTGCGCTCTGCCCTTTTGTGTAGAACTGCTTTTGCTGCCAATTATTCTGTTCCCATGTGTGTGTGTGTGTGTGTGAGTGCGTTTCCATGACGGTTTGTCGTTGCTATTACAACAACAATAGCAACAACAACATACACACACACACACACACACACACACACACCTATGCATATTCAGTTGCTTAAGCAACTCAAAAAACGCTTCAGCATTGCAGCCAAACATCAGCAAAAAGAATAAAAAACAAATCGAAGCATTGCAGACTTGGCAACCCTTTGGCCACTGGCAACGGCTTAGCTTCAGTTTCATGTCCATTTACAGCTGCTTTTGATGCTGCACTTGCCTCACAAATCAGTCAAGGGCAATATTCTTCCACATCATTAAGCGCCAGCAGCATCAGCAGCAGCAGCAACCACAATATCAATAATAATAATAACAAAAACCAACAATAAATAATCCCAACTGAAACTAAAGCTAAATCTCTTGTTCAGACATGCCCCGTCTCTCCCTCTCCCGCCCCCCCTGCTCCAAGTAAGCTAGTCAGCTCAGAACTGTTTTGTATTCCGAGGCAATGCTGAGTCCAAATTGGCATCGTCTGGCAAATGAAGTGTATTGATAGATTGAGAAATCAACACAAATGCATACTGCATTCAAGCTGCATTCATTCTGCTCGATTATTCTGCTGCTGTCAGCACAAACTCATCATCATTTTTAATAGACGTAACGCAATTATATTCGTCCTTAAGGATTTGACAGAGAAATATCATCACAGTAGAAATAGTGTTTTCACTAAGAGATAGAGTGACAGAGAGAAGTAAGATATATATTTACGATCTATCTTAAAATATATATTTGTGGCAAGTGCTGATTTAAGCTTTAATTTTTTTTCTTTTGGGTTAATATTTTCAGCGGAGTTTGTGTCGAAAATGGCGTAACAAAGCATTCCTTTTTATCGCCTAAGTTTTGGCATGTTTTTTCTGATGGCCAATTAGCCGAATTTTATTGCACTTTCAACACTTGAGAGACTTCTTTGCTCGTCTCGCATTTCTCATCTCTAGTATTATATATATATATATGTATATATATATACTTGTTTCAGCTATAACTTTGACTCCCAATCAAAATCCAGCCAAATCCAATTCAATTAATCAGCGACTTGCGACTTCAGACTTTCTGCTAACCAACTGCCAACAGCCAACGGAAGTCTAAACAAATTACTAACCCACAACCACAACACCAGCACAGCTAGCACCACCCGCACCACTCAAGAAACTTGCTTGTTGTGGTTGGTGCGTCTACGCCTTTATCATTGGGCTGAGTCGAAATTTGTTTTAGTTTTCGTTGTTATCTTTAGCCTGACATTGGAGCTCAGTTAAATGGCATTAAAGCGGACAACTTTATTCAGCAGCAAAATGCTTTTCATCTCTAAAGAGACACAATTACAAAATATGCGATTAATGAAACTTTTGTTACTTTTCCATTGACTTGTGCGT